>LGRX02033628.1:0-46245 GCA_001247695.2 Cymbomonas tetramitiformis | reverse complement strand
GGCTTATGGACACGGGCATGAAGCAAAACCAGAAGCAGCAGCAGCAGCCCCAGCAGCCCCAGCAGCCCCAGCAGCAACAGAAGCAGCAGCAGAAGCAACACTAGCCCAAGCAACAGCAGGATTGATCGCATCAGCAGCAGCAGCAGCAGCACACACAGAGGAGTCTGACAGCGAGACCGTCAGCCAGAACTTGCTGGGAGGAAAGGCGGTGGATGAGAAGGAAACGCCATCGCCAGGTGAGGACGACCTGTCCAATATCCGTGTGTTAATGCCCGAAGGATGGGAGAGGGACATGGAAACGGAAGGGTTTTGCGTGGCACGGGTTGAGGGCGTCGAAGTTTCCCCTCAGGAGCACGATGGATGCGTGACCGGGGAGTGGTTGAATAACTTCGCCGACCTGAATTCAGAGGACCGGGATGCACGCTACGACAGTAGTAGGTGGATAGGAGACGTGGATCGGAGGTGTTTTCTGGGGAGGATGATTGCGGAGGTAGGGAGGCAGGTCATTGCAAACCCAGGGTGGAAGCGCACGACCGTGCGACCGGACGTACTTCGCAAGGGGAAAGGTGGGATGTCTGCGTTGCTGACGCTGCCCGGGGCTGATCTGCAGAGCCCGCATTTAGTGGCTACTATCCCGAGATCCTTGTGGGAGGACCTAGAACGCTCTAGATCCTCCCACAAGGATCACTTTTTCAATAATTTAATTGGGCGCCCCACGAGCTTTCTACAAGTCAACACCAAGGAATACTTTCCACATGGGACCTATATTAAGTAGTGTGGTGCGTGGTTTGACGAGAATCCATCATATATACTCCTAGCTAATGCATTAATAGCATGCCCCAACCAAATTTTGAACGGCTACGCTTTTTAAAGCTTCAAAACCGGGGTGTCTCTTCCATATTTTTTGGTCAATCGTATGTCGATCCTTTTCCACCATAGACGTGATATATCTCAAGGTATGCATGTATATTAATCATATTCGGGTCGAAATACGACTTGGATAGTGTATATTGGACACATCACACGAACGCGGTAACATGGGTGAGATATACACATTCCTTAAGTATGGGGACAATTTCGCATTTTGGGCGTAAGTTTTGGTCCATTTTAAGCTTTGAGGCTAGATCTTTGCTTTGGTGAGCACTTTAGTACTTTAATATGACTTCAAAGTCTCCCTGGGATTTTTGGGGGATTTTTTGAACGGTTTGAACTGCCGCTAGAGGTTCTAGAATGCAATTTTCAGATCCTAATTATGATGGAAATATTGAATTTCGACGGTACTACACCATGTCATGCGCATATGCGGCGATTAATCCGGCTAGTATTATATTAAAGGGCTTACACAATTAGTTTTGGTCATACCCTCGAGGGTTAACAACATACGCACCAATCCGAGCTCGTGTAGCAAGGCCTAGAGTTGTCGGTACCCTAGATCCTTGTGGTAGGATCTAGCATTTTAATTAAAATTCTGTGAAAGCACCCACCCAAACCACTCTAAGATTAAAGGTTAAAGCATCGACATTTCAAGCAAAAAAATGTTATAGATAACTCAAAAGGGTCATAGATATTGCCCCAAAGCATATGCCGGGCCACTATATACGATATACAAGGTCGCCATGCCCATTTGCGCTAGATCCTTGTGGGAGGATCTGGATTAAGGATAGTAGCCATTAGACGGCACAGAACTATCCCTTATTTTTTGCTTCACTCCAGGGTACCCTGTGGGGATATTTCCGGGTTCTCACATGCGGTGTGATGCAAGGGAGTCCCTTTTTGTAGGGCAGGCATATGAGGTATTAATGTTCCGGCGTGGGGTTTTCCACTTTGGGGAAGCCTACCCTGGCTGTTCCTGGCCGACGATTCCGTCGAACGCCGTAAAGCTGGGGCCGAACGTCCGTCGGGGGCACATTCGTACGTGGATAGGTCATCGGATGTGCCCGTGTACAACCTGACAGAGTTTACGGTGGAGTACGCAGCTCGCCGGCGAAGCAGGCGCTTGGAAGGCGAGGAGGTTGCCAACCTCTTGGGCGTGGACTACAACGTCATCTTCGACGGGGGCCTCGCAATGTTGGGCTCCGAAGTGGTCATCCTCCAGTCTTCGGTCACGGAGGAGAAGGTGGAGGTCGGCGTGATGGAGACGGGCGCCCTCAAGACGGTGCCCAGGGCGGAGCTGCAGCCGGTGACGAAAGCGGGCATTCCCATGAAGGGGAATTTCGTCACCCGGGTTTTACGGGCCGAAGAGCGGCCTTATGGACACGGGCATCAAGCTGCAGGTCTTCGGGGGGGCGGACGTGCTGTACCCCGACAAGACATCGGGCCTGGTCTGCACGGGAATGCCCGTGCTCCTGAAAGAGGACTACGAAAACCTGCCCATGGCGCACGGTGGGGTGCTGCGCCTGGGGTATGCCCTACAAATTATTGGCCTGTCCACACGCGTGGAAATTCAGATGAACGACGCGTGGATTGCAGATGGACGCCGTATGGACGCTTTTTTTGCAAAATCCACACGTGTGAAAATGTCTAATTTGCAAAAGTGATGTTCATACGGTGTCCATACGATAAATCCACACGTCGTCCATACGTGTGCTCCCGTGTGGACGACGTATGCTAGTTTACCTGATTTTATTACGCGTGTGGACGCTCCGTACACTGCCCGACCGTATGGATAGGTGCCGTCCATACGCATGAACCGTTGGAAATTGCTGTCCACACGTGCGGACAGCGAGGAATGCCGCTTCTACCCCTCCTCAGCCATATGGACACCATGGGGACGTGTCCCTGGACGGTACCGACGCGTACGGACGACGTGTGCTGCGCACCAACGGCGGCCAGACGCAGGGCCTGGTGTTCCTGCAAAAAAGCTCGGGGTTTGAGGGGTGGGACTTCCAGGTGCTGCAGTTGCCATTGGGACGTGGATCGGAGGCACTGCTGGTGAGGGACGAGAAGTTCATGGCCCTTCACCCCCGCGGCAGCAGCAGCAGCAGAAGCTCCCAGGGACGTCAGATTGCCTTGACGCAGGCTGACCTGGAGAAGGAAAAGCGCAGCTTGATGGCGTTCCGGTACGCCTTTTCTCAGGCAATGGGCGTGATCATTCAGCGGACGCGGGATGCGGCCAAGATGACCGTGGCGCAGATCAGCCGCGAGGGGGCTGGCGGTGGGGGAAAAGGTGGGGCGCTGACCACCAAGACCCTGCAAAGGGGTATGGCCAGGGAGGTGATCACCTTCAAGTGGTCAGGCAACCAGGAAGACGGATGCAACTTCCCGAAGCCTGAGGAGCAGAAGGCCAAGAGCGCGCAGAAGACAAGGGCGAAGAGCGTGAGCGGCCACAAGCGGCAGCGGGAGGAGAAGGTCGCGGCGGAGGAGGAAAAGGCGAAGCAGGCGAAATTGTTGGAGGATGCGGAGAAGATCAAGTACGCCGAGAAGCTCCGCCTGATCGAGCTGAAGGCGAAGCATGCGGAGGAGAAGGCGCGGAGTTTGGAGAGGGCGATCGGGGGAGCCACTCCAGCTCGGGGGGCCACGGAGGAGCAGGTGAAGCAGGCCGTGCTCTTGAAGGAGAAGGAGCTCCGGGCGGAGTTGGCGGAGGCCGAGCGGCAAAAGGAGGCGAAGGTGTGCGAGGAGCTTCGCCGTCAGTTGGAGCAGCAGGGGAAGGAGCGGCTCCAACTGACGGCCGAGTCCGCGGAGGAGCGAGGCCGGCGGTTGGCGGCTGAGCATTTCACCGCGCTGCTGGGGGAGAAGGACGAGAGACACACGTCCGACCTCAAGCAGGCGTTCGCCTGCAACGCCGACCTGGCGAAGGAACAGCTGAGCAGACAGGGCGCCCATATGGCGCTCATGTTCAACATGTATTCGCAGTTCACCAGCCTGGCGGCCGGTCGGTCGGGCCAAGGGGAGAACCCCGCCGCCCACGAAGGGATGGTGGCGTGTACCCAGCACCTGCTGAGCAACACGGAGCAGGGAGGCCAAAAAGGGAAGCTCAAGGAGCTCATGGCTCCCCCGGCGGTCCCCGGGAAAAGGACCCCGGAAAAGCCACCGCAGAAAAGGATGCGCGGAGACGAGCTCCGCGCATTTTTATCGGCTTGCCAGAAGGCTGCAAAACAACTCGCAGCCGATCTGAAGAGCGAGAACGACGATACGGTGGCGGCTGCGGAGATCGAGCTCAACATCCACAAGGATATCGTCTCGGGGGATGTTGATGCCGAAGAAGGCGAGGAGGGCAAGTCCGAGAAGATCCTCGAGCTTTTCCACTCGATGGCGGGGAAGTAGTTGCTATTTAGTTTTGCTATTGTTTACTACTTGACAGTACACTTCAAAATAAGTGCATCCCACAAGCATTTGTTGCTGACTTGTTTGCCACAAGCATCCGTTCTTGACTTGTTTCCCATGCATGCACAGCTCATGATCATGTTTAGTATCATTTCATAAGCATATAACAAACTATAACTCAAACCACTCCGAACTTGCTATCTGTTTCGCACGATCACGGGTTAGTCGGGTACATACGTAAGGAAACCCTATCCAATTCAAGCGACACACGGCCGTACGGGGCACCCGGCGATGAACCAACGACATTCCGGTCACTCATGATCATTTTGGAAGCATTTCATAAGCATATAACAAACTATAACTCAAACCACTCCGAACTTGCTATCTGTTTCGCACTATCACGGGTTAGTCGGGTACATACGTAAGGAAACCCTATCCAATTCAAGCGACACACGGCCGTACGGGGCACCCGGCGATGAACCAACGACATTCCGGTCACTCATGATCATTTTGGAAGCATTTCATAAGCATATAACAAACTATAACTCAAACCACTCCGAACTTGCTATCTGTTTCGCACTATCACGGGTTAGTCGGGTACATACGTAAGGAAACCCTATCCAATTCAAGCGACACACGGCCGTACGGGGCACCCGGCGATGAACCAACGACATTCCGGTCACTCATGATCATTTTGGAAGCATTTCATAAGCATATAACAAACTATAACTCAAACCACTCCGAACTTGCTATCTGTTTCGCACTATCACGGGTTAGTCGGGTACATACGTAAGGAAACCCTATCCAATTCAAGCGACACACGGCCGTACGGGGCACCCGGCGATGAACCAACGACATTCCGGTCACTCATGATCATTTTGGAAGCATTTCAAACCAAAAACAAAAAAAAATAAAATTGGAAGGAGTGGCGTCTTCCAATTTCGAGCGATCGTCGTTTAAGGAGTTAAGTAATAGTTCTGTAGAGCCCTTAAGTAATAGATCTGTACCCTACATTCTGGGAAAATCAGAAGACGTCTAGAAGACGTCTTCTGAACGTCTTATAGACGTCTTCGTAGAAATGATGTCTTCTGGTTTCCAGAAGACGTCTTCTGAGTGGAACGTCTTCTGGAAACCAGAAGACACTCTTCGGGGAAGACGTGCCGAAGACGTGCGGAATGGCTTCCGGATTTCGGAAGACATCTTCCCGGAAGACATGCAAAGGGCAGTCTTCCCGGAAGATACCCGGAAGATGTCCCGAATGTCTTCTGGGCCAGAATACATTCTGACATGTGTTATCGACACATATGTGATGATTATGCAATTTGGCCACATAGCTACTTCATACCACACGTACACTAGTCGCGTAATCACAGAAGACATTCAGAAGGCGCACGGAAGACATGCGGAAGACATTCCAGGTATCTTCCTAACAACTTCAGGGTTGTCATCATGCTCTGTTGCTATGATACATAATATACGGCTAAGTTAATTGACAGGTCTATCTACACATACATGTACGATTGCATCTATTCAACATACAGACCACTAAGTACGATGCCCGGCGTATTATCATGATCGCCTCTTGCGTCTTGCACCTTTCGGTCGTGAACCATCATCGTCGATGCACTCGAAAAAGTCAGCCTTTAACCCCTTAGCTGCCGGAGGAATTTCGGGGTTGTGAAAATTTTGGTTTATTTACAATAACTTTGGCATAAGGGTCCTGCCTCAGCTTTTGAAAATAGTGTCGGAAAGGTCTTCTCAAGGCGAATCACATGCAAACGTTAGATATACATGACACTTGATACCGATGACGTGATTGTCAACTGAAAAATGTTGATGGATGTGCACATCGTTAACAATGTAAGCCCTAATATTGACCCTATACCTCCAGGTATAATCTTACCAAGTGCTCAACATGCGGTTAGGGCTACTTATATCATTAGGAGTTTGTAACACTATGACACATGTGCCCTAGACGTGACTCATTATGGTCAAGCTAAAATAGAGTGCGTCTGGGGAAATATTTAGAGCATCGTCGCAACATGGTTGCTCCCAAGTGCATGGCTGCATGCGGCTCGATAAGAGCTTTTCAAAACTGTCTTCAAAAGTGACTCCCACTCATCAGGAGGTGCTGACGACAATCAAGAAACCGCACCGCGTTTGTACAACTCTTCTATGATGCTCACAAAAGTTCGGACGTATATCCACCCATGTTGCATCCGTACAACCAGAGCACTCTTTTTAAGAAAAAAAGAAATGCTCCTCGAAAATCGCACCCCGGTCTCTACCGGGCCCAAATCTTGTGGAAATGGATGGACGATTTTCGAGCCTGGCCACTTCCGGTGTGTTACTCGTGCAGAGTAAACCACCCGTCGTGGTCAGTACTCTAACCGTCGTCCGGCATCCCCATTTTAAAAGGGAGGCTTCTATGACGGACGGGCACCAGGTGGTCCGTGCAGGCAAGTTAATGGGCAAGGAGTTGCCTGCAAGTGGTGAAGCACTCCAATAAAACTGCACTCAGATGCAGAGCAATTAGCCAAATTGTAAATTGGCATGCTAACCAAGGCATGATGTGACAATTTTGAAAATCAAGCATTCTCAAGACCTGAAAGTTAACCTGCCGTAGAGCATAATAAATAAAATCTGAAATCGAGCATTCTTGAACTGAAATCTGAAATCTAACGTGGAGCGAAATGGGCAAAATGAAAATTGGGAAATCGAACTACGTAGAGCAAAATAACATACGCAAGATCCGAAAATCGAGCAATCCAAAACTGGAATCTGAAATCTAACGTAGAGCAAAATCAGCCAAAATCGAAATTTGGAAATCTGACGCAAAGCAAAATGAGCAAAATGAACATTGGAAAATCTAAAGTGGAGCAAAATAACACATATAACATCTAAAAAATCAAGCATTCCAAAAACTGAAATCTGAACACTAGCGTAGAGCAAAATCAGCCAAATTGAAACTTGGAAATCTAACGTAGAACAAAATGACAATAGCAGACTCTGAATTCAAGCATTCCAAAACTGAAATCTGAAAACCACCGTAGAGCAAAATCAGCCAAAACTGAAAATCGGAAATCTAATGTGGAGCAAAATGACACATATAAAAATCTGAAATTGGTTTGTAAAATCTGAAATCAAGCATTCCAAAAACTCAAACCTGAAATCTAACATAGAGCAAAATCGGCCAAAATTGAAATTGGGAAAATCCAACGTAGAGCAAAATGACAAATGCAAAAATCTGAAATCAAGCATTCCAAAAACTGAAAACTGACATCCAACATAGAGCAAAATTAGCCAAAATTGAAATCGGAAATCTAACGTAGAGCAAAATGACAAATGTAAAAAAATCTGAAATCAAGCATTCCAAAAACTGAAATCAGAAAACTAACGTAGATCAAAATAAGCCGAGATTTGAAAAATTGGAAATCTAACGTAGAGCAAAATGACAGATGCAAAATTGCACTTTCGTATTTTCTTTCAATTTCAACAAATGCAACAATCTTGATTATTATTGCTAATTAATTACAAATGCAACCGACTCCGGCCCTTGTGTTCACGGCAAGGATCGAGCGTATTCGCAAGAAAACAAGATGTCGAGGAATTCAACAAGTTATGCACAATGCAGACAACATTGCAGTTGTTAATGCATGGTGAGATATGCAATAATGTGGCCTGCTCGCACACAAACTGATGTATACATTCAAGGGAAATACATATACCGAAGATTTTTTTTTGTTGATAATCAAAGTTCCAACTAAATGCGGAGACAAAGAACACTCAGCCATAATCTAATGATAACGAACACGGAGCAACGATATGTTATTTGCCATTTTCGTGGTCAAGATTGATAACACTTTCGATGCACTATTCGTGTCGGAAATAATCCGGGACAAGAATACAAAGCCCCATGCATCCGTATACTCGAAATGCCAACGAGGAAATACTAATACTTTTTTACATACCTAATCAAGGGGTAAAACAATAATCGGACAAAGTTCATGCAAGCAAATAATTAAATCATGGTATGACAAGTACTTTAATATAAGTCTATCAAGTCAAGTTTAATCATTGTCCAACATCCGGATCAAATTGTTCCTGTCAAAGTAGCAACCATCCATTGTCAGGACAAACCTGCAACCAATGTGGAACCATTTGTTCCAGGCAAAAGAAATCCCCAAGGGACAAACAACTCTTCCAAGAAGAGCGCCTCACACAGTTTGAGGGCTTTCCATTTTTGCAGGCTCCAACGGGCATTCCCTGTGGCCAACTGCCAAACATTGTCCCCACGGGACACACACAACCCTCCCAGGAAGAGCACCTCACAACTTGAGGATTTTCATTTTTTGCAGGCTCCAATGGGCAAACCCCGTGGCCTTCTGCCAAAGTATGTTGCCACACGGGACATCATTCAAACTCATCACAACAAAGTATATCACTATAATTCATTTCAATTCACCATTGAAGTCATAAAGACTTCCCAAGAAACCACCAAATAAATTCCACCCCAAGAAGGGAAAAAGGAATAACACAACAGATTCACACCCGCAGTTCTCTACACACAGACGACTGACCACCGTAACACAAGCTAAGTAGATTTCAAACAAATAAATTCAAACCGGGTCCCGCAACTGGGCACACTTATAACCTAGTAATTGATAAGTGTAAGTGTGACGGGGAGACAAGGTGGGAGAGAGGAGGGGAGAGACCAGAGAAAATTAACTACCTGGATTGGCTGCCGGGGTGAAGTTGGTGGGCTGGTGGCCCACTTGAGGTGACCAAGTCCGCAAAGAAAGTTTCCTCCCGTCCGGAGTTGGAGTCAAAGCCGGGGCTGAGGGTGCTCCAACGTTGAGCCCATTGGGCATACCGTAATACTGCAAGTAGTGCAGTGCGCGGATACACCCGTAGGCGAGAGGCGCTCGAGGAAATAACGGCGTTGGAGGGAACGAAGATTGGTGCGGTTGGGCACCGTGATAGCGCACACCGTGATAGAGAGCAGCGCAGAGCACTACACCCCCGAGGCATTCACAGGAGGGGAGGTCCCAACACACGAGGCACCAGAGGCACCAACGACACAAGATTGGAGACGCAAGATTGTCCGAGATTGGAGACGCAAGATCGGAGGCAACGTCTCCTTTTAGGGGCCGGAACAAGAGTCGCCGTTCCCGCAACACCCAACCGAGTCGCAGACTCGCAGTCATAGGATTACAGTAAAGACCCACCTATAAGAAAACAGGGCTGTGGGGGTAGCGGCTGGCTTCTTAATATCGAGGGGCTCCGTTTCACAGGTAGCGACGTTCAATTTTTAGATTTGGCACAGATTCTGCCTAATCGGATGGCTCCAAAACACCGATTTTTTCTTAATCGCGGTGCAGATTTCGTATGTGAATCATCCAGCGTCCGATTTTCTTAAACAAGCCTTCTACGATTTCACGATTCAGCAAAAAGTAGCGGTCGCTTTCGTCTTAAGATGTTCAGGTGTTTTCACCCCGAGACAAAGCTTTCAAACGGACGAACCATGGACCCGACAGTCAAAAGTCAATTACGGCGTCTAAAACAAGCTGCTAGTGACGACATAATCACTGCGACAGATTTTAAGAATGCGAAGACAAAACTGCTTGGGACGCAATCTGGTATACAATTTCAGTGAGTCGGTTTGCGATGAGCTGAAGGAGTTAAGACAGTTTTTGGAGGAAGAGATCCTCGACGCAACCGAGTATTCCGCACAAAAGCGCGCACTTCTGTCTTCAACTATATCTGGGCCAGTAGGGGAAAGTGTTTCAGATGAAAAACATGAGAGCATGGACTGTTCGCCAGATGTCTTGGAGTTTGAGGGAGCGGCAGATTTGGTGGCTGAGTTGGGGGTTACGAAAGCCGGGATCCCTGAGCCTGCTCGTGTCTGTGGAACGTGATATTTCAAATCTGAAATGAACTAATAATGCATCGTGAATTCGTGATTGCTAGTTAATTTTCCCATGTGCACATTATAACGTTTGATGCTATTTAAAATCGTTTATTACAAATGCCAAAAGGGGAGGGTGCTTACTAAGCCCCCCCGCTTGTTAAGCGTTCGTTTATTCTTCGTTTATTACGGAAAATTAAACGAAATCCGATCCCTGGGTATTTTTGTAAATTTCACATGAATGCACTATGCCGACTTTCTTAAAATTAACAGAAATACACACTTGCCTGTAGAAATCTAGCGTGTATTTTCTTAAATCGTGCCATAATTTTGCTCAAATCCTAGCGGCTAGGGACTTTCTAAATTCCGACACTTTCTTAGAATTTTCTGAAAAATCCAGCGGCTGGTTTCTTATAGGTGGGTTTTCTTATAGGTGGGTCTTTACTGTAGGTACGCCAATTCGCGCACAAGGTCTGACACCGTACGCCGGTTGTCCTGCCGAGATTCCATTGGGTCCGCAGCAGGACAACCGGAGCAACCTCCACCATTGGGGTTGCACAAAGAATTCTTCATTTCGAAAAAGAATTCTTCATGACGGACGTCTCATTGCGGTCGGCAACAACGCCCCACAAGACAATTCTCGAAAAAGGAGGAGCATATCGCCATTCCCAAGGAGGCTCCGAAGTCGGAGCAACGAGCACGCGCAACGGATGATTAATTCAAAGAAGTAAGTTATGACGAAGAACTTCGCGAGTAGAGGAACCCGGCAAGGAGGTCGCACCCGTCGTTGCTGGCGGAGAAGTAGTCACACCATTGGAGACAACAGCAACTCCCGGCCCAAATTCTCATCGGCCGGTCTTGCGGTTCTCGCTACAGCCCGGGTGGACCTGAATTGCATCATCTGACCTACGCAACGAAGTTAGAAAGTACGAAACTCATGATTGAGAAAGAAAAATGAACAAAACCACGGGGGAAAAGCGTAGACTCGTCAGCAGGCAGGAAAAATGAGTGTTTTGCAACACGAAATTGCAAGTTTTAAAGCAACACCAGCGATACCACCGGAGATGAACAGACGCTGGTGATCGCAATTCAGAAACGATCTGGCTCCCTGATGACGCGTCATCGCTGTGATGGGAGAATGCCAAGGATCAACAGCCGCAGCCGGCACATCTCCAAAACCGATAGCCCCCGCCCGCCTGGTTAGAACATCAAGATTAATCACGCGGCATAAATGACCTGACGATGACGTGAGTGCTGACGTGAGCGCTCTCGACCATCGCATGCGATTGCCTGCGATGGAGAATTGGAGATCGGAGAATCAGAATCGAGAATGCTTCTTCCAAGATGACGCTGACGCGTTCTTTTCTTCCTCCTACAGTGTCACTCCTCCTCCTTCGCTTGTGTCACAAGCAAACTGTTCAAGTGTGTCGCACTCTAAACAGGCGAGGGATAAAAGTCTAACTGATTACTATTGAAGACTTTTTGTTAACTTTTGTTAATACTTATTATGCAACGAGACGTGTTGTATAAACGATAGTACAGACCGTCGCAGGGATCAACACGAAAGCTACCGCTGCATTGCTCAGCGCTGCCAACATGTGTGCCATTTCATGATAAAGACACCGCTATCACACTCTGTCGCACCACTTCACTTAATTCTTGTTTGCCGAAAGAAAAAGGTCAACAACGAACGGCGAATCTGCATCAAATTGCACTCACAGATTACGCCCTTTGCTGGCGTGTTGTCCACGTAGATTATCTTAACCAACGAATATATCCGTAATTCGTATGGTGTACGTGTCAAAATTCAAGTCCGATGACTTGAGGTACTACGGATGGGAGTGGAATGCGAATGAAGGGAAAAAAGTTCTTCACCCTGAAAATGGCCGTCCCTGGCCATATGCGAAGCAAGGCGACAGTATGGGGTTTCACCCAGGAGGAACAGCAGAGAGAGCGCCTTTCGGAAAAGCCGGAGACATATCAACAATACGGACCACAACTACGAAAGACAACGCGTTTCCAATGTAACTGTGACACACCAATCGTCGAAACTTATAAGCTGCGCACTGCGTCATAACCATTTTCATCTTACATTATCTTGACATTCGTATAGCCTTGCTGCACGCTGGACTGACGAGTTCGCGATATTGCAGGTTCCAGAAAAAGGCGCACCGTTCCCCTTATCAGCCAAAGCATGTCTTCGCCACGCCATGGAATACAGAATTCACAGCCAAGGTCGGCCCGCACTGTGAAGATGGCGTAGTTTTAAACGTTTCTCGCAACAGTACACGTTACCCGTCGATGTTTGCGTAGACGTTGGCGTCACGAACGACTGCCGGATAAGACGGATCCCACAGCTTGGTCTCTCGTCGACCAAGCTTTCTTAACCTTTTGCGCAGCGTGCAGCGAGCTCAGTAGGCTCGAGGCTTTTCAGGGTTCTGCTGTATTCCCCGTGGCAAGTTTGTACCCGAGACTTTGTGAAGTGAGCTTGGAATGCTGTGTCCGGGATTGGTTGTTGCGCAGAACGACGGTGGGCCCCCTGCTTTTTTTATGAAGCTCCCGCACCGGGGCAACAGATACGCTCCGCCGAGCAACGAGTCCAACCCTCCCTGGGGAACCTTCCAGAACTGCTATTGGCAGCAACCGAGCCACCGAGGCTTTTCACCGAACACACCCAGCGTCCCATGTACGCCAGCAGGACTTCGAGAGGCTCAGGCACCCAAACCGAGAGCCGCCGGAGTCTGTAGCTTTACTGATGGTTTCACCGGAGGAGCGCGGACCCCGGTTAGTCGCCCTAGCCGCGGCCCTGTAGAACAGTTCTCTTGCATGTACACTTGCCGTAACGAAAAACACTCATACTTTCTGCTCGCCACAACTTCCTTATCGAAACCTTTGGTGATTCTCTCCGTCTCGAGAGAATCTGTTGTATTAAGTTGTATCAAGAAAGACCAAAGAGCGATGAGCATGGAATCATATGGTGTATCTACTCCTGCGCTCTCAAACTCCAGTCACAATGCGACATTCCCAGTTCCTGGGGCCTTTGCATGGTCTAGGGAGGGATTCCTAATATCGAAACTCCGAAAGCCCAGGAATTATCCGAATTTAAAGGAGGCTTTCCCAACTCCATATGCTTTCTGAATGAGTACGGACTGTTCCGATTCCAGAGGCGTCTCCTTGAATTGCAGATGCTTCGTTGCATTAGAGGAACTCCTCGTCCTTTGAATTCCTGCCTGAAGCAGAGGTTAGGCTGCGCAGGCTGCGAGCCGCCCAGAGAGTCGCGAAGCCTACAAGAGAGATCTGCAAAGTCAAATGCAAGAGAATGCTCGGACACGGTAAGGGAGCTTTTCGAGAGAGCTTGCCTCCATGCGACTTCAGCTTGAGATGCTAAAGCTGCTTTCGGGCCCACCGCCAGCTTATCATGGATGTTGCGCGCGGAAAGTACCAGAATGCCATGATAAAGCACTTGAGCTTGAACCTCTGCCACTCCTTTGTATTGTCCGTTGCTGAATGTCGCTCATCCCCTGCTGATGCATGCCGTAGATTTCTGGACCTGCGTTTTACAATAGCTGTGGCCCTTGACTTTGTGTTTTGTTCTTTTTATGAACGTATAGCTTGAGATTCTGCGACACTCATGCTCAAGATTGCCTTCGTGTATCCTCTGCCTGTCACTTGTTCACGCAAATGTCACCCGTATCTGAGGGTGCTGGGGAGTTAAATGTGAGGCAGAAATGGAGTGCAGCAACGAGAAATAGAACTGGAAAAAGCCTGCGCCAATACAAAATCCTTTTCAGGTCTTTCTCTCGGAGTTGGTCAAGGACAATACAGAATATTTTAAAATCTACCCTTCGGGTACCTGAGCTTAGCAGTACCGCAAAGATGGCAGTGATTACATTTAGGCAGAGACAATTTCGGCTCAACACTACACGAGCACTTTATACAAGCACTAACAGTGCCATCTATTTGCGCTTGTAACATTGGAAACTTCCTAACAAAATACAATGCTATGTCGCCGACAAGCCAAAATGTTTACAACGTAAAAGTAAAACGAAATCTGGGCAACTGCGAGTTAGTCATTTGGTTCGAAGAGCTGCTCTCCTTTCGCCTGTCATCAGTTGACCTGAACGATGTTCTCCGTTTCTTCCCCTTGCAAGGCGGCAGGATGAGGAAAAGGGTTTGGAAGTGGATGCTGTCATACTTACCAGTATGAAATTGTCACTTCACAGTTATGTATACCTCGGCGGTACAATATTTTGAGTATCTCCGTTCAAAATGGGGAGGCCTCCATGAAAAAAAAGTGTTAAGAGGAGCTCTTCGTAGAGGAATATGAATATGATTGGAAGCTATACATGGAAAAACATCGTGTAACGAGGACAGTCCTTCAATACCACTGCGAACATCATCGGAAGAGGTGAAGAAAGCATTCTCTCACGTTAGCTTATGTAACAAACATTTTAGAACAAATAACACCAAAGTTTGGGTAGCCCTTAATGTAATGAATAACGGCTAACTATCAAACTTCTTCGCCAGCAACATTTTATGATATCACGCACCACTAACCTTAAGAAAATCACTCCTCACATTTGCACTTTCCTGTTCATTCCATTTATGTATACATCAATCGTATCGAAAGCATAATATTTTCTTCACAAAACAGAAGTATATGTTACATATATAAATATGACGAATATGCAGGTAGTGATTAACATACATGCAAATCAAATGCAATGAAGAAAAGAAGGTACCTAGTGCTTCTTTATATACTGCATGATGTTACCTAAACAACTTAGCGGAGTATCAAATACGGATACGTTCAACGATACAAATGTCATATTATCTGCATCTGTGCAAAGTGTCCAACACCCGCAGCTATCGCAGATGCTCCATCATGTAGAGCAGCAAGCATGTTAAAACAGGTCGATGATACTGCCCAATTATTGTTAAGAGAACAGAGTTGGTCAAATCATGAGAAACTGCAAGCTTTATGTCTTGGAGTCTGTTGGATATTTCACGAGACGAACGGGCTCATTTGAAGCTAGGTGTTTGCCCCTCGGCGATGAATGTGGAAATATTGTAGACGGGGTATGTTGAATTGTGTTCCTTCCTGCTCCTGCCGTGACGTCAATCCCACAAAATGTCCCATTTCCGTCATAACAAAACAATACTGTGCCATCTCACACAATTTCTGATGCCTGAGAGATGAATTTGGGGTGTGCTCCCCAATGCACCAAAACATGCCAGTGCGATAAGGCTCCTGAGATTGCAGCAGCAGTGCATTTCAAGCGATGTAGTTTAAGCAGATCATTGCGCACTACGAAGACGAGGCTGGATGCTTCGATTCAGCGTGCATGCACGTGGCTGCCATGAGGCCATGCTTCAAAATCTGCCTTTATGTAAGAGGCTCTGCCACAGCAATGCTTCAGATGCGCATTCATACGGGGTACACTGGCATCACGATGCTGCGGATGAGCTTTCGAGTAGGAGGCTGTGAAGGGCGAGCCTTTTGATGAGTGTGCATGCAGGTGTGATTGTGAGATGGCACTACATCAGATGAGCGTGCAAGAGCGGGGATATGATGTGGCGATGCATTAAACTTGCATGGCAATGCATTTGAGAAGCGAGGGTTCGGCCGTGACGATGCTTCGGATCCGTGTGCATGCAAGGGGCTACATGGTGGTGAAACTTCGGTTGGAGGTGTACACAAACGGCTCCGATATGCCGTATTTCGAATGGAGCATGCACATGGAGGGCTCCGACGTGGGGATGCTTCGGATGAGCGTGTGTATGGAGGGGCCCAGATAGGGCAAAGTTTCGGCTCAGCGTGCATTGAGGGGGGGCTCTACCGTGAAGATACTTCAAATTGGCGTGCATGTGAGGGACTCTACCGTCGCGATGCTTCAGAACAGTGTGCGTGCGAGGGCCTCTGACGTGGCAATACTTCGGATGAACGTGCATGTGAAGGTGAAGAGCTCCGATGTGGCGATGCCTCCGATTGGCCTACATGTGCAGGGAAATGATGTGAAAATGCTGCAAATCGGTGGGCTCCGACGAGGCGATGCTTTGAATGCGTGTGCATGTGAGGTGCTCTGACATTGTGATGCTCTGTATGAGTGTGCAAGTAGGGGGCTCCGACGTGGCAGCTTTGGATGAGCAGGGAAGTGGTGGGCTCCGAGGTGGCAGTGCTTCTATGAGCATGTTTGGAGCTGTGCCGTCGTGATGCTTCGGAAGAGCGTGCATGCGGAGACCTCTGCTTGTGTGCCGAACTGCACACCATTCAGTCGTCACATAAGCGCTGGTGATCGATGATATGCCAAGTGGCGGCAATATGCTGCGGGTTTGACCTGAGCCATTTCCTTTTGAGCCGATATCAAAATCAGCATAAGCTTCCTGGACCTGCCATCACGGCGAAGAAGGCGGGGGTTAATAACGACTATGCTGGAGGCTCACAACCATCCGAGTTCCAAAATTCACAACGCAGGTGCGGTGTAGGACTCTGGGGGATAAACAAGTACCACTCGGCCACGCTTCCTGAATTGCAACAGCGAAGAGCAAAGTGCAGTGGGCGCGCGTCACTTCCCTTGATCATTCTCCCGGCTTCTAAGGAGGCGTTTTGCGGCAAATACAAGGGCAGAAAGTCAACGCGGACACCACGTGTCCTTGCGAAGCCGTTGAGAAGAGGTTCGGATGGGGACCTTGGGCAGTGCATCATTGTCTGTAGGGCTGCTCTGCACCCGCGCACTTGCAATCGGCGAAAAGTCCTGCAGATTCCAGGCGAGGTCATTGTCCGGTGGCGGCGAAGGCGCGACAAGCGCTAAGTTAATGGATGGCGAGATGGCTCCTGGACTGAGCTTGCCTTCCTTCACCTGCCACACAAAGAAGCAGGTCAAGGGAGAAGGCTTTTTTTAACCGAAAGGTTGTCGCTCATGCGCGCACTTTCAACCACACAACGCCATATACGGCAGAGCAAGCGTCCTCAGCACGCGCCGCCAAGGTCCCACCGGCTTTGACATACCAGCCGCTCCCGATCCCAGCTGGGCACCAGCCCTGAAGGACTTCCTTGCAGAAACATCGTACTTTTTACTTCTTGGTGGATGTGAGAAAAATCGTGGGTCATAGGAGCACGAGTTCTCCCAGGCATCCTCAAGCCAAGTCCGCACGCCTCCCGCGGAGAAGGCAACACATGCCACGTGGAGGGCAGGGTTGACAAATAACCTGCTTGTAAGCGTCGATCAAGTATGTGCGCTCCATGTACTTCCTTGCCATGAAGTATCCCCAAACTGAGAGGGGTAGGAGGACCAGGAAGATGAAGCACATGAGAAAGATGAACCAGGCCTACCGACAGTCCCGCCAGTGCGCTTCCTCCTCTCAGTTACAGCCCTGTCCTGGGAACTCAGGGCCCCGGCCAGCGGCGCCGCATGTCAACTTTGCCGAGGCACCTGCTTGTGAAGAAAACATGCGATGAAGTGCGGTCGCATGTCCGGATACGGACCCAGAGTCCACACCTAGGTTACGGGGACCTAGGGCCCGGTACAGCCGCAGGCCTAGACATGGAGCCCCGCGGGGCCGGTTGCCGCTGCATGCCCGGAAATGCATTCTTTAGCGCTCTTTGGTGAAGCGAGGTGCTGATCGAAAGTGCACGCACAAGGACGAGCTTGAGCCAGCAGCGGGGGGTGCCCCGGGATAGAATGCACGCAGCAGCTATCTGCGCTCGATGTCAACACACCATTTCGTGGACGTAAGGATCACGAGGAGGCGGTGAAGGATATGGAGGTGACGGAGGTGGTGGTGAATGCGGTGGTAAGGGTATGTTGGGGCGAGGTGGGTGACGCGGAAACGGAGGCCGAGGCGGCTGGGGGCTTGGCGGGGCTTGGCGGTGGGGGTTTGGCGGGGCGGGGTGGAGACGGTGGGTTAGGGGGAGGAGGTGGTGGGCGGGGAGACGGAGGGGGCGGGCGGAGGGGGAGGAGGGGGAGGAGGGGGTGATGGTGGTGGAGGGCTAGGAGGGGAAGGAACGGCTGTCCAAACTGAGCTTCAGGTGGAAAAGGCCAAGGAGGAATCGGCGGTGGGGACGAGGGAATTCGGGTGGAGGTGGGGTCGGCAGAAGAGGTGGCGGGGGCAGCGGCGGTGGCGGGGCTGGTGGAGGCGGTGGCGGTGGCGGGGAAGGAGGTGGTGGTGGTGGCGGGACGGCTCGGGAGGCGGGGGTGGGGGCGGCGACGGAGGAGGAGAAGGTGGCCTTAGAGGCACTGGTGGGGGGGCATTCCGGCAGTCTCCGACTGTGCTCTCGGCGTCCCAACAAGGAGGTGGTAGCGGAGAGGGTGGCGGCGGAGGTGGAGGGTATATGTATTGCAGAAGGGCATGCCCTCGCAACCTAGAGGATGCCTTTATTGGGCTAAGAACTGGTTCCACATCTGCACAGCACAGTCAAACATCACCAGGAATTTTGCCACTTGACATCCGACGGGGTTGACAGTGATCCGTGGCAGCATATCGTCGAGCGGTGATAGGTGGAGCAGCGAGCCAGAAAAACGTGCGTCCCATTTACCCGAGAGAGAGAGAGTCCAGGGACACACAGTTGGAGTAAGACGTCACACGTGAGACAAAGCCATCTCTGCAAGTAGACTGTCACACGTGGGACAAAGCCATCTCTGCAAATAGACGTCACACGTGAGACAAAGCCATCTCTGCAAATAGACCGGCAGGAGGATATATTTGAAACCTCACTCACCTAGAGAAGTAGTCGTGGGTTTAGGCCAAGGTAAAACCACGAAGACTATAAACAGGCAAACGACGCCAGAGGAACCCATTGAGCTTCCGCGAGCGCAAGAAGAACCGGTATGGTTTGTGGAAAACCGAAAGTGTCGGGGCTCTTGGCCCAGGTTATTACGTCTTGCTGACCTCGCACATAGCGCATAAGGTGTTCGAGGCGATACGGAGATGGAATACGAACGACGCCTGCTGCTCAGATGCTGGGTGCCTGCAGCAGTGAGGAGAATATATGAGCGGAAACTGAGAGCTACTGACGAAACACAGTTTGAACTAAATAAAAAATAGGCAGGGATCGCGGAAAGGATATCTGGCTAGGGAGTAAATAACGAAGTATCTGGCTAGGGAGTAAAAATGAACGAAGATGCAGTAAATGTAAATAAACAGTCATACGGCGTACGAGGTGAAAGGGCTCGCGAATAACACACGCCCGTCCTGCTATACATCATGAAGTATTCCTGTTTGTATTGAGACTATTATCATGTATGGTACGATCGGCGTGCAGTTATACTTATTGTGGGTTCGCGTGGAGGACGGCTTGCACTCGAAAACCAGATAAAACAGACGATGATGTATGTATTGCTCGTCGCAAAATGCGTTTCAACTCGAGGTTTTAAGAGCAGCTCACTGTGTCAACGTACTTCCATATCATACTCGAAAACATGGACGGCCCGCTTTTCTCGGGTAAAGTTAGAAGTGAATAGGTTATACTGAATGGCGTTTATCGTTCCCTCCAACGCACTGACGTCGAACTCGAGCAACGTATGAAACTTGATATGGTTTGACCGAATATCGAATTCTACAAAAAGAAAGTCACACTCCACAACGTGGCCGCACCGTATATGACTAAAGACTAAGCGATACTACCACGGCAATATTTTTATGGCTACCCTAGACCTTGAGAAACGACAACCTGCAGAAGAACGCATAAGTGCAACCCCTTTGAAATACATCAAATTGCGCGTTTACACGTGCATTACATGTTTCCTATGGTAGTGGAATACCTAACTTCTATTTCTACTATTTTTCGACATCACACCATTTTGAATGCATGAACTGGTAGTCGCGCTCAGCCGTGCCCGTGCCCCAACGCCAACGAGCAGGAAACTGTTCGTGTGCCAGAAACAGCACGATTCTGTAAAGGGACAGGGTGACACGGGCGCTGGGAACTTGTCCAACTTTTCCGATGACACATGATGACTGCATGTCACGGCTGCGTCTATCGCGTGAGACAGTGACCACAATGAACGTCGCCGGCAGCAGACGGTGAACACATGTCACATCGACATCGCGGACACCATTGCCGCTGCCGATGCCGATGCCGTTGCGTGACTGCTGACTCGTTACAGTAACTCTAATGTTTAACTATCATTGGTTAACTATGACTAACTTTGACTATCTGTCATATTTGATATTAAATTATGACAGGGGTGTCAGCGGGGGTCTGTAAGGGCCGCCAGGGGGTCCGAAAATAAGTTTTGGCCGTTTTAATCGGCCGTGGAGGCCCCCCTATCGTGACCCCCCTAATTTTTGTGTGCATTCAGGGTTTAGGGTTTAGTTTTGGCAGAATTATGTCAGAATTATGTCAGAATTGCGTCATAATGTGTCATAGTGGCGGCTACGCCGCCGCCGGTGCCGGTGATTGTAGAATTTGAATATGTCTTATTCATGGGAACAGTGACTTTAGCCCCCCCACTGTAAGGGGGTGGCAGTCCTGTCCGCCTGTGTCACCCCTCGACCCGCGGTGCCGTCTTGCCTGGCACGGTCATGCTCAGTTCAGGGAATAAAACACTCCCCGTATATTATTCAATCATCTTCGCACTGTGAAACCCGAAGCGCCTGCTTGACAGCTTTGTTCTAGGTTTCGGTGATATATATATATACCCGACTCCGTCAATTACATATATATATTTCACTGTTTCTGTCAGGTTATCGGTTCACCACTTAGTGGGTGTTTCGATTTTCACTGCTCTGGGATCCCGCGGAACCAGCGGCCGCTTGCAGCGAAACAAGCTGCTTGCATTTGGCTGAGCGCATTGCCAGCCTCTTCGTTAGTCACAAGCCGCGTGTTTTTTACGGCACCGGTCCATTTCCTCGAGCGGAACCAGCTCCCGGATCTCGTGCGGCATTCGCACTCCCAACCCGACGCCATTCCACACTACGTTCTTCCAAAGATGAGCGCGGACCGCGTCTCCCTCGGCAGCCGCCTTCGTGCTGCGAGGGGTTCTCCTGGAGGGCATTCCTCCGCCAGCCCCACTTCATTGGCTAGCCCTGACCGTGGCGGCACTGGGGGCTCGATTGTGCGCATGTCGCAGTTGACCGCCAAGCCAACACCGGTCTCTCGGGCGGCCACCTCTGCGGAATTTCACGCTGACCCTTCGGTTTGGGTATCCACGCCTGTGAAGCCCTCCCAGCGTACGGAATTCGCGGACAAACTCGACTACGCCTTCTGCTGAAATCTGTATAGGCAGCCCTGACTGGGAGTCCCGGTGCAGGCCCCTATGACAGATCCCTAGGACCAACACTGGACTGCTGACTGATCTGTAGGTTCGTACTGTGACACACGCTGTGTCACAGGTAGGCTAGACTCCGAGACCGTCCGAGACCGTTCCGGGTATATCTAGCTTAGGGTTTATTTATCTTATACAGTTTATCCACACGAGTACGGGACTTTCTGATATCTAGTGTACTTGGATATTCCGGTAGGTCGTGGCCCCATCCACGTTTTCATTCCACTTGCTATCTTGGCCATGATTGGCTAAGCAGCCGCTTGAAGAGGTGGTGCGCACTTGCGCGTTTGGGTGCGACTAGGATTTGGACATGATTTTACGGTAGACGTCTTTTGCGGCTGCGAGTCATAGGCACCGCGCGTTGCTATTGCTCGGTTGTGGCAATGTTCATTTGCGTTGTTCTGCCTGCACTGATCCCGCTGGTTTACGTATTTTGGGCTGGTGCTCCGGACACCTTCGACCACATCGACATTTGCAAGTGCCCCACGCTCTTTTCGCCGCTCCGCACGTTCAGCCGTTACGTCTTCGCTCCATTTCCGCCACAACACCCAAACGTGCTACCGCGCGTCATCTTTTCTCTGGCTTTCAGAAATATGGCTACATCTACACGAGCTCGCAAACGCCTATTGAGGGACTCCGACTTGGACGCCTCTATACGGCTTTTGGATGCGGTTCGGGACACTCCGACCGCTAGCACTCCACCTGTGGTGCCCCCTGCTGTTTCCAGCAACTCCGACGCTGCTGTCGCGTTGCGGAAGCACCTAGTCGACCAACATGCCACGGTTGACGCGGTGTACAAGGGGCGCTTGCATCGGGCTTGGGCCAAGGGTATCCGCGAGGATATCCTTGGTTCCAAGAAACATCATTATCGTGGTACTGACGACACCGACCGCCTCTCCGAGTTGGTGGTGCAGCTTCGGACCGAGTTTGAGTCCGCTGGATTGGACTTGGCCCCCTTTGACCTCGACGACCCCACCTCTCTGGTTATCGAGAAGGTTAATGGGCTTCTCTACGACGTGTTGGCCCTCGTCGTGGAGCGCAACTCAGTGGCGGACACCTGGCTTCGCGGTACGGACTCCTCGGCTGACCGAGATGGACGTCGTGCTCTTATCGACATCATCAAGGGGAGCGTACCGGCAGCCCTACGCGAGAGTCACCAGCAGGAGCACGCGGCTCTTCGTTATCCCGCGGGCGTTGACCCGCAGCCGATCTTGGCTCGCGAGCAACGTCTGGTGCGGGATAACCGCGCTCCTGACTGGCAACCCACCGACGAGACCCGCAAGCTCGCATTGTACAACCGCCTCGACCCGGTCTTCTACGCGGCGGTGAAGGTGCGTTATCCGCTTGCGGGTGACCTCAGCGGGGTGACTCTCCGCTCGCTCCAGGCCCTCGTCGTGGCCATCTTCCAGGCATGGGCACAGTCGGACGAGGGGGCGTCAGCGCGTGAGAAGCAGACACTGGGGGCGGGCGGTAAGCCCTCTGCGCTTATCACGTCGTCTGAGTACGCCGTTCTGCTCGAGGAGATCGCCGCCTTGAAGGCGCTCGTGCAAGGCAATCGCACGGGTGCGGTTCAGCGACAGCCGCAGCCGCAGCCGCGCGGTAAACAGCATCCACGAGGCCATCGGGTGGGTGTGCACCCGGCACCGTCTGTGGGGTTTGACAGGGACAGCATGAAGGCCAAGCCCCTTTGCCACCGTTGCCGCAAGGCGGGCAAGGGGGACGCCTATCACGCGTACCGCGACTGCCCTCTTGGTGGGCGCCAGCATTCGTCGGCCACGGCAGCGGCCTTCTGCATTCCTATTGAGGAGGAGGATGCGGAGGGCCTCCACACCCTGGCACTTGTGCAGGTCTTCCAGGAGGCTGCGGATGATGGTCCGGAGGCCTTTGCCCGTGCGGCGTCGGCTTACGGTCCTCCCGCTGTGCTTTCCGCGGGCGGGATTGGCGGCATCGACGTGTCGGCCTACGGCTTCAGCGTGCCGCCTCCGCCTTCTGGCGGGACCGACGACGAGGACATCTTGCGGCGGCTTGATGCCCTCACCTCTGAGGTTCAGGCCGCCCAAGAAAAGGTACATTACACCCACGCGTCCTTTGTTCCTGGGAGTGCGGTTGAGGAGCATGCATCGGCTCTGGTGTGTGGCCCTGCCGCTGCGGCGGGGATCACACCGGAGGAGCAGGTTCCGGCAGGTGGTGCGGCGGCGGCGGCGTCCGCCGTGCCGGCCCCTGCTATGCCTGTCTCGCAGGGGAAGGGTGTACAGCCCGCGCCAACTCAATCGGCGCGGGTGACCACCACGGAGGCGACACGCGGTGAGTTCGGAGGCTTCGTGCAGACGGTGAATCACGCCGCCGTCCACCCGGCTGACCTGACAGGCTATGACACGGACGACTACGAGGATTACGCCGACGGTACTTTCGCGGTGAAGCCGCGAGCTCCGTCCGGAGCTATCGGGTGCGGTGTGCCGCCTTTCGGCTTTGGCACGCCGGCGATCGGCGCTCTCGCGGTGCTCTCGCTCTTGTGCATTTCGTTTGCAGGTGTATCTGTCTCAGCTTCCACGGCTTCTGCCGTGTCGGCATGTGCACCGGCTACGGAGATGCCTTCGCCTGGTGGTGATCTCGATTGGGAGGCTCCGTCGTTTTGCTCTACGAATGATTTTGTTGACTCGGTGATGCCGGCTCAGGATCTCTTGTTGCCTGACGATGTGCCACAGCTTCAGCCGCCCGAGCCTCCTGACAGTCTGAGCTTTTTAGCATTTCAGGATTTAGCTCAAGCGGATTTGGGTTTCGGCATAGCATTCTACTACGGCATGGCCTTACATGAGAGCGGTCCTCTTGATGCGGAGCACTATTATGGAGCTGGCTTCTTTACTTCCTATTATGGGATGGACTTCCGTGAGGCCACCGCTGACTACTTTGGTACTGTCGATTGACCTCTTGCTCACTCTGGAGGCACACCGACATGGTGGTGTGCAGAACTCCTGTGACCTCAAAGACTTCTTCAATCTGGTTTATGTTTTGCTTTGACTACTTTACAATCTTCAAACTGACTTGCTAGCACGGTTCCTTTCACTTGTTTAGCGGTGCCTTAATTGCCCGTATGCTTTTGTTCACGTGCTACCTAGAGGTTTCCAATTTGTGTATCAGAATATCACAGTTGGATTGGCAGTTAGACTTGTCACCTAGCTTCTGCCCTAACACTAGTATCTTACATTTCTGACTCTTCTAGCCAGTCACCACCCACAGTGCTGGGGTGGTGTGCTGAAATCTGTATAGGCAGCCCTGACTGGGAGTCCCGGTGCAGGCCCCTATGGCAGATCCCTAGGACCAACACTGGACTGTTGACTGATCTGTAGGTTCGTTCTGTGACACACGCTGTGTCACAGGTAGGCTAGACTCCGAGACCGTCCGAGACCGTTCCGGGTATATCTAGCTTAGGGTTTATTTATCTTATACAGTTTATCCACACGAGTACGGGACTTTCTGATATCTAGTGTACTTGGATATTCCGGTACCTTCTCCTACGGCGAGGAGTTGGCCAAGCTCTTACGGACACATGGCTTCAAGAGCTCCGTTGGCCTTACCCTTGATGGGCCCGAAGCTGAGTCGGACTTCGCGGTCTTGCTCGCCAACATGGCCCATGTTTTCGGGCCTGTTTCCCGTGATGACATCGCCAAGCTTCTGGATCTGGACAACGAGTACTCCGACTACCACATCGTCCTCAACGAGCTCGTGTATGCCGTCCTCCCCACGGTCCTCCGCTCCACTGCCCTCACCCTGTATGAGGAGTCCGTGGAGGTGCATCCCCGCGATGGCCGCTGCGCATCGCAGCGCCTTCGTTTCCATGTGGAGGGCATCGGTGACCCCGACACGCATCGTTTCTGGGTCCGCCTCGGGGCAATCATTCTCGACGAGACCGTCGACCCCCCCCAGCAGCTCGCGGCCTTCCGCACGTTGGCCGACAAGCACAAGAAGATCCACCCCCAGTACGGCGACACTGACATGGTCGCGGACCTCTACAGCGTCCTTCGTACTTCTGCGGCCGTCTCCCCCCACGTCGCGCCACTTTACCTGGTGGTGTTGCGCGACCTTGGGGCCAACGTCCCCTTCACCTTCGCCGCCCTCACCTTGCGCATCGCCAAGGTGTTCCGTGACGAGTACACCTTGGCCCGCCTGTCCGCGCCTTCCCCTCCGACATCTGGTGGTGCTGGGCGCGGTGGTGCTGGCGGCGGTGGTGGCAGGGGCGGTGGCGGCAGTGGTGGCGGTGGCAAGCCCACCGTCGGCTCCATGCATGCCCTCGGCTGGAAGAAATTGGCGCCCCCCGTCGGTGAGTGGAAACCCGTCCGCGATGCCCGCTACCTGCAGTGGGAGGGCACCGGGCTCGTTTGTGTCACCTGCTTCCGCCTGTGGGCGGTGACCACGGGCCACCTTGACACCGATGGCGTATGCCCCTACTCCTGTTCGGCATCCTTCGCTCCGGGCCGGGCTCCAGCGACCGCCCCCACGGCGGCCCCTCCTCCTCCGATGTCGGCGTGGCCGCCTGCGCCACCGCCGGCAGCCCGTGCCAACTCGCTGCAAGCATTGGAGCCCCCGCCACTGGACGACTCCACTCAGCCGGGTGCGGCAGTCATGACCGTCCGATTCTCGGGCGTTGACCTTTGCGATGAGCAATCCGACGAGGAGGTGCCTGATGCCACGCCGCCGGCTTTCCATGCCGTCCACGGTGACGACGACGAGGAGGACTGGCCGGCGTTCCGCTCGTCTCCTGTGTGGATTCCATCTTTCTCTGGCGGCACGGCTGCAACGGTGTCGATCACCGACGTGACACCGTCCGGTGCATCGGCAAAGACCCCTTAGAGCATCGGGACCCCTGCCCTGCAATCCTACGTAGAGCCACTGTTGTGAGTCAGCTACTTGGCATTCTCGTTACCTGGACCTTGAAGTCCCCTGGACTTATAACATTTGTATCTCTAGGGTTTAGGGTTGGGTACTGCCTTGGCACCTCACCTCTTCGGGGTGAGGTGGTGTCATGGGAACAGTGACTTTAGCCCCCCCACTGTAAGGGGGTGGCAGTCCTGTCCGCCTGTGTCACCCCTCGACCCGCGGTGCCGTCTTGCCTGGCACGGTCATGCTCAGTTCAGGGAATAAAACACTCCCCGTATATTATTCAATCATCTTCGCACTGTGAAACCCGAAGCGCCTGCTTGACAGCTTTGTTCTAGGTTTCGGTGATATATATATATACCCGACTCCGTCAATTACATATATATATATTTCATTGTTTCTGTCACTTATGTGTTAAATATGGGCGTGCTATAAGGAACGGCGCAGCCTTAAATTACTATATTTATATATTTTTTTCTTCATTTAATAAACTTAAAAAAAGGGAGGTGGGAGGTGGGAGGTTGCCGTTTTTAGAAAGTATTTTAGAAATTGAATAAATAATTTAATATATTTCATTTTCATTATAAAAAGTTTTCAAAAAGTAGCACCTCCCACCACCCAACCTCCCTTTTTAAGAAAATAAATTTAATGAAAATGAAAAAATAAGTATCGATAAAAATGAAAAGTAAATTCAATAAAAATGAGAAATAAATTCAAAAAATGAAAAATAAATTCAATAAAAATGAAAAATAAATATTAGAAATAATCGGTGTGCGGAATGGCGCAGTCTATTAATATATCTATCATATATCTATCATTTTTTAGCAAAAAAAAATAGAAAAGGGAGGTGGGAGGTGGAGGTTGGGTAATTTCAAAAAGTATTTTAGAATTCACATAAATATATCATTTCATTTTATTGTCGTTTGAAAAACTTTTCCAAAAAGTAGCACCGCCCACCGCCCAACCTCCCTTTTTATGAAAAATGGGAAAGTAAGAAGATGTAAGAAGATGTAAGTAAATGATAAGTAAATCACACACTAATGATTTGTTTTGACCACGCACGGCAGCATATTTACCACAAGAAATGGGTATCAGATTTTGGGTATGATGGTTTTGTAAAAGTATATAATTAATTTAAAGAATGGCGGTGTATTAGATATTAACATATATGGATTTGAATATTACATATACTAGATATACTTGTGCGAACTCAAAGTTTAAATTATATCAACAACGCGATATCAAAAGGATAATGCTTGCAAATGTCGCGAAAAAACTATGAAAAGTTATTACAAAAATCACGAAGAAAGTCAATGCTAAAAGTACGGTATACGTATCAATTCCAATACAAAACGTAAATGTCTATGGTATATGGTCTACGGTTTATATAAAGATATTTATTGTATTTTATATGTTTGTTGTTTGATATATGTAAGATATACGATTAGCTACAATCTAAGAACAACAACATTCATAGAATGTTGCCCTTGTTGCTGGTGAGTCTACAGTCTACGGTCTACGGTTTACATAAACATATTTCTTGTATATTTATGTATATCATATCGTGTCGATCTACTGTAAACACCACTAAGTCATTTTTATTTCGCACTTAAAGACCGCTTAACGACAATGAATTAAACTTAAAGCCCCCGCCCATCGTAGCTAAATCATCAAAGTATTTCCCGGAATTTATTTGATAGTTTTCAGGGAAAGAATGAAGAAGTTATCGATTTTTGCTGATTAATTCAGTCGATTCGGCTTTGTGATTCGCTTACATATAAAATAATATTTTCATATTTCTTATAAAATACTTTAATCGTTCGATTACATATTTGATCTCACGGTCATCTGATCGGAATCAAGAAATTCAATTATATTTATATGCAAGCAAAATTTTGAACTTTAAATCAAAAATTTTAAATTTCTAAAAAATCATTTTTTAGTATTAGACACAGCTCAGCGTAGGGAGGAAGATTGTTGCGCAGCACACAGATAAGTTTTGTTTTGGGAGAGGTTAGGGTCACCTGCGAATTGGAAGTCCAAGCAATCACTGAGAGCGGCTTCACAATCAGAGGTGTTAATGTCTGCTGAGTTTAAGTCTTTGATGTCAAAGCATATCTTCCCTTCCTTTTCAATCTCAGTCAAATTCAGAGATTTGGTGTAGGTGGTGTTACCCTTCCAGACAACAGCAACAGCCTTGATCAAAGCTGTGAGTATACGCTTTTTGAGTCTGAACGCCCCAGTTTCTTGAACTCTAACAGTACCTTTGTTCTCACCACCATAATACGACTTGCGCATCTCACGTAAGCTTTTTGCTGGATTTCCAACTTTCACGCGTGGCTTGTTGGGGTCGTCGGGGAGCTTTGATTGCGTGCAGGAGTACCTTCTTTTGTATTTTCGAGACGTCTGCACGCGTCCCCTCAACTGCGGTGTATTTGGGTCCGTGTTTTCCTGACTACTGCAATTTTGTTGTCCTGTGGTATCAGGTGCATGTTCCTTTGCGAATAGATTTCGGGGTGTTATATCTATGGGTGTATCCAGTGGATTGGCAGTGTCGTATGTACTTGGCACGGTCGGCGGTACAGGCGTGTGGACAGCGTATTGTGCAGATGGTGCCGAAGGTGGCCCCCAGTAACCCAATATCCCAGGAAATATTCCTGGAGGTATGCCAGCTCCATAATGATGAAACTGAGCATTTTGAAGGTGTGCGGGTGGAGTCGAAAAGTGCGGATGAAACGGTATGTTGATAGGATTCATAGTATATAGCAACACCAAAGTAGATGATATCGTACACGTTGTCTACTGCAACATTAGTAACCTGGAAAAGGCATCGATAAACTATGTGTAAGCTCGCATAGCAATGTGAAAAGCAGTGTGAAATGAAGTCACGGAAGGAAGTTGGCGCATTGTTATGGGTTGCATGCCATTCAGTGGGTGTGTTCGGCATCTGCCTATTTTGAGCACCGGTAATATCTGACATAGAGCTCTTCAAGCTTACATATGGCATTGGCTTCAAGGAATTCCAGCCGCCAACTCACACAAAACATATGGCAATTCGTATTCTTAGAGCCAATGATCAGTAGCCTGGTCAACATGTGTCTGGCATAAGCTCATATTGGAGCGCCGGAAATGCTTTCCGGAGGTCTTAGTTAAAATCTAAGATGCCACGGACAGCTTCATGTCTTAAAGGAAGGCATCCCACATATTTTCAATGTGCATATTTTCTGGCCCTTACCATCAACGCCCGTTGCACAGCCTCCAATAGCCTCTAACTCCCACCGTGAAGCACCTGAAAGATAAGCAGCTCCAAAGCAGATATTTTAAATTTATTTTCCTAATTGTCAACGATGTATTGCTAATACAAGCTCCAGTTCCAAATAGATGCAGCAGCAACTCAGTCATCATCCTTTTGGGCACATAACAACATGTAAGGGTGATGGGCACAGCATATTATGAGTAGTCAGCCCACTTTTTCAGATGTAAATGTTGTGGGCTTTTGAAACGAATATCCTTGATGCTTAGCTTGAACTTTGATATGCATCCCTGAGTAAAGTTTTTTATACGCTATGCACGAATCTTAGTCTTTTGACTATCTCAGATCGCCAGCAGCAGTAGCATGGAGTAATATGTGATATGCACGTTCCCGCAGATGGCTTGATCGGACGAGCAAAATGAGCAGGCTGCTTAGGCAACATCTCGAGGCCCCAAATAGAATCAAGCAGTGTGAAGGTTCTTAAAATGAAAGTGGGACTATAAAAAACTAGCAAGCTGGGTCACGTTCTTCACTTACCACGGCAACCCTGCACAATCTCCGGTTGGCTTAAATCATCGGGTAGCCTCGGAATGAAAGTCGGCAAGTCAAAAGGACATTCCGATCAGCTTCACAAATGTAGCAGGGATATCCTGGTTAGAAATACCGCTCGCTTTGAGTAACCAAAGTGAAGCGTTTGAGTGGACTGAGAAGTGAACTGCTATTTTTGAACGCTCAACTCGGAATGAAAACGCAACAAGGATGTCAGCGCGCGCTAAGAGACGAGTTCACCAACGCAGCAAAGGTGTCGCTAGTTTTCATATAGCCAAATTTCTCTCAAGATTTTACTTGCATGAGAAGCTCGAACAACTTACACTTTGCTAACGCTCTTGTGAGAAGACTCGGAACACCGCTGCAGCACAGCATTATAGAACAACACACAACCTCGGCTTCGGTGCGAACTTGACAAGGAAAGCATACGCACCTTGTCCACATGCTTATCTGTCAGTTGACCACAGGATATCGTAAAGATAGTACCATCGAGAACATCTCAAAAGCAACGTTACCAGCGGTCTCGTACCTGCATATCTACGCATCTACGTATCGACAGTCAGACTGAGTCGCGGTTATAACGCACGGCTCTTGCGCAAATATTTGACGAAAGTATTTCAAAGATAGCCATAAAAGTCAAAATAACACAGCTAAATATTTCCTTGGAAGAGACGCGTCTATAGACGCGGGGTAGCGTCAGAGACTATATTCTGCCACGCGCTGACACACGTCGAAGAAGCTCGCCGCTGACGAACACATATCTATCAATAACAAGCAAAAGTTGTGGTCTCCCGCCATAAGCGCGTTAGCACGCTTTCGTCTTGGCACGTGGCAACGTCTAGCAAGCGTGCGAAGCAGCCGTGCTTCGCAAGCGAGCGGTCCCGTTGAACATGATGCGACGCTAGCGATAAAGAGGGCAGTGTTCAAGCGTTTCGCACACCCTGTCACTTAAACGTATACCATGTTATATCCTGGCGAGTTTCTAGAAATACAGTAGCCGCGCTCCAATTCACAACTACCTATTCCAATTCCCATGAATATGAACGCGCCAGTGGAGTGAACGAGCAAAATCGAAAGTGCAAACAAGAGCTGAGGGTAAAAAGTCTAGAGTGACATCTAGAGTCTAGAGTGACATTTTACCCTCAGCCTCGGCATCCCGCATTTCGGCATCCGGAGAGCATTTTTGGGGTATTTAAATTACACTTTACTGATGAGCAACACGATTGAGTTGTCCACGTAGGATAATTTGAGACGTGTGGAGGAACTGTTTGGGCAACCGTGAGTGTCGATGGAACCGATGAAATTAGAAGTTGGATGTCCACATGGCGTGATGTGACCTTCCCGGAGCTCGAAACGATGTCGCATGACATCAATTCGCGTCAGTCATGTCAGACGCGAAAGACGTCCTGTGACGCGCTGGGACGTGTTCAGTGTGTCACAGTCACAAGTAATTCGGGGCAGTTAAATCGTGGCGGTAATTCCTTATGTAATTGATGTGTCACCGTCGTTTATAAAATCAGTCGTTCATCGTTCGCGTCACTCACGGTTCTTAAAATTATAAATTACGGTACAAATTTATTTCAATTTAAATTTATACTTTTATTATACTAATTATATATTATGCTAATTAAATTAATATACAAATTTATAATATTATACTAATTACTATTATACTAGCTATATTTATATACAAATATATACTAATTAAATCAATCTATTAATTATACTATTATACTAATTAAATTAATATACAAATTTATACACCTTATTGATTTTTATTAAAATCTGTGTCACGCATGACTTCCTTAATTAGAAACTTCCGTTATGTTGGTGTTTGTGACACATCACACATTTACATCCGCCTACGTGTATATCATATTTTGAAAAAGATCAAATGAGATGCGACGCGATCCTTGCGATTAAACGAATAGTATCTGTGTCGTCCCATATCGCATAGCGTATGGCAAAAGTCGCGGTGGCACAGATCAAATTTGCTTCTGTGTCGTCCCATATCGCATAGCGTATGGCAAAAGTCGCGGTGGCGCAGCGCAAATTTGCTTCTGTGTCGTCCCATATCGCATAGCGTATGCCAAAAGTCGCGGTGGCGTACAAAAACATTCCATATTCAATGCTCGTTATGTAATTTCTGGCCACAAATGATGGTTATATATCGATAGCGTCTATGCATCGACTGTGCATCTGAATTATGATTATATAAATTATATTCAGTTTCACTTTATGTCTCGCGCCCTCGATTATATTTTGCAGTCGATTAAATCGAACGTCGCAGATTATAAATCGAAAACGTCTCTGCGTCCTAGGTGCATTTTAATCGACGGGGGTGTATCGCGGGTATATATCATTTTATGGGGGGCAGAACAGGGGGGAGGATTTTTCAGTTTAATTCTTATTTTTAATTCATTCAATTCATTTTTTATTCAAATTTAACTGCGCTTAATTCTGCGGCTTGCAGCGGAGAGACTATTTTAATTATTATTTTAATATGAACGGCGCAGCCTTAAATTATTATATTTATATGTATTTTTCATTTAATAAAATAAAAAAGGGAGGTGGGAGGTGGGAGGTTGGCTGTTTTAAAAAGTATTTTAGAAATCAAATAAATAATATAATATATTTCATTTTCATTATAAAAAAGTTTTGAAAATCTAAGACCTCCCACCGCCCAACCTCCCTTTTTTCAAAAAATGATTTTCTACTTTTTAATTTGATTTAATTCATTTATTTTTATTTAATTGCGCTTGAATTTTTTCTAAGGCGGCTTTTCGCTCGGCCTCGGTGTATTCTTTGCTATTCAAGTATTGAGTATATGCCGTATTTGGTTCGTGAGCCGCTATTTCCGAAAGCCGAATCATATCGACTTGGAAAATTTTGGAATAAATGTTTTCCGTCATTTTCCTAAACGTTTGATTACCGACACCGATAATTGAATTCATTTTTTTGCCCAACGATGTAGATGTGAATGGTCTTGGGGGCTTTGCATTGTTTTCTAGAAGATACTCTCGTGGATTGTTCAAGTCCTTAATGGATTCTTTAATATACTTTTGAACTAATGGATTCATTGTATAATCGATTTTAAAGCTATTTCCCGTTTTTAAGTCGTGAATTCGTGTATGTCCGTTATTGAAATTGTAATAATTCCCATTGGGGTCGGTCATTTCGTTGTCACTTTTTACAAGTTTGACGTTGTCATAGTCGATACGAGGAGTGAAACTAAGAGAGCCTTTATTCAAGTCTTGGTCCGAATACATTCCGATGCTATATAACATCGCGATGAGATGGTCCATCGAACTTGGGTTTTTTCTACGCAATTCTAATTCATTCTTAAAGACGTTGATAAAATCGTAGTCGGTTTTATCACTCAATTTCTTGCCAATCTTTCCCGATTGAATGCTTCGTTGCAAAACTTTTGCTCGAGTGTCAAAAAACTTGTATCTTTCTATACCGATGATTTCCACCAGACTTGAGTTTTTCGTATTATACAATTTGGGCGTAAGTTGAACTTGTTTGATTCGAGTGGTTTCATTTGTATACGCGGTGTTCAACATTTCAATGATTTCCTCGTTTGTGTATTTCGTGTACACCTCAGTCCACTTGCTCGCTTGCAAACTAAACACCTTTACAAAATTGTTGTAGGAGTCTCCACTCTTGCTTGTTTCTTCCTTACGGTTTCGGACGTATTATATCTATACTTATTAAACGACCGCACGAGGTATGATTACGATTGGTCAACTATCAGACTTCGGTTTCGTAAATCTGTCTAGTTATGCTTTTGCTTTCAAGTGCATGCTTTCAATACACAATATACAGCGGTTACGGCTCTTTACTTTTATGTTACAATTCTCAGTTTAGTTCTCATCTCCGAAACTGGTTACACTTAGAGTTCTTATGCAAGGCTCATGAACTCTTTCCATAACTCTACTGTACTGAGTACTCCGTACAACAGGCTAGGCACCTCACATCAACATCATTCTGATCGGTCCTACTGTACTCCGTACTGAGTACTCTTGCGTTTTATACTTAGCCGTTTTTCTTGCTCTTGTGCTTGCCTCCTAGCACAACTCCCCCCCCCTTAGGGAAGGTCACGTCCACGCTGACCACGTCGGACCAGTAAAGTTTTTATACAGATCTTCTACTGTTGCTCTGAATGATTATACAGGTCTCAGCCGCCTGTTGTCTGGGATGACATTACACTTCCCAAGACACACCGCAATAAGGAGATCGACCTCTTAAGCACAAGGGTCGGCCTCTCACCGGTCTGCCATCTGCACTACCAGGCTCCCCCAAGGCTCGAGGTCTCACATCCATTACCACGCTCAAGGTTTTAAACCTTCCAACACGGTACACTTACAGGGGATGACAATAGGTTTGCCAATTACCTGACAGTTCTCGGGATGCCGGCCCGGAGGAAAGGTTTTAAACCTTCACCGCCTCCTCGGAGTGCTTAGAGCTTTTACCCAGATCTCCAACTGCTGCCCGGTCGTGCCAGGTCCGGAGCCAATGCTCTCGTGAAATGGATTATACAGATTTCCACCTGTTGCCTGGTCGCACCGAGGCTAGAGCCACCGCTCGGTTGGATAGATTATCCAGGTTCTCACCTGCCGCCTGGTCATACCGAGGCTTAGAGCCACTGCTCAAATGGATTATACAGATTTCCACCTGTTGCCTGGCTGTGCCGAGGCTAGAGCCACTGCTCTCTCGGATGGATTACCCAGGTTCTCACTTGCCGCCTGGTCTCGCCAAGTGTTACGGCTATGTAAACAAGCGCCGTAATATATTATCAATATACAAAATAAACACTGCAAAGTGGAACAGCAATGCAAGTGTACGGATGAGCGGGTTTGTGAGTGCAGTCTCTCTAAGAAGATCTGCTGAAGCACAACGCTTCCTCACTTTTGTACCTAACGTCTCCCATCATCTTAGATGGTACCGCCATTGGGTTGTGAACCCGAGACGTAGGTTGAACGACCAACATGGTAATAACGACTAGTTCGTTCATGCTGCGCATGCGAGTTCCGCGCATGCTGAAAGCCAAGATGGTTCTTGTTTGTTTTCAAGATGTATCTTTGCTTTGCCATCTTCGAGTTCGACATACGAACTCTCGATGACAGGGATGCCTGATGATATGACATTATCATCTGGCGACATGTACAGTCATCGTCGACCGTACTGACGACTGTCATAAATATATGACGCGACTCGACATGTACAGTCATGGTCGACCATACTGTCGACTGTCATAATAATATATGACGCGACCGACTGTCATAATAATATATGACGCGACCGACTGTCATAATGTACATGACATGGTATGACATGTCTGACAGGTATGACATGTATGACATGTATGACACATATGTCATCGGTCATGACCCTGACAGATCTCCCCTCTTAAAAGAGTTGTGACCTCACAACGGGCATACCTTTGTATATGTCTATGATGTCTTTGTTGTTGTCGCTTCTTGCTGGTACCAGTCTTCTTACACCGATTTGAGGCGTCCCTCATGGTGTTTTTAGGTTATTGGGGGGAACTAAGTCCACTTTAGTCCCTCACCTTAGGCATTTAGCCCTACAGTTCTTAGGATGTAGCCCACCTTTCCGGAAATCGTATCGTATTTCAGAGTGACGTTCCAAGGTTCAATGAAGAGCGTTTTCGTGATACAGATTGACGCTGGATTACTGATTGATCCACACGTTATCATGTATGTACTAGACGATTCAAAGCATCCGAAGTCTACGTTACGGATTATTTGCGCTAGCCGTCGTCGCTTTGCGCGATCGATGATCCCACGATTTTATAATCGAACGATTCTCGGCCTGATATAGTGCACCCAACCCTTCCTCCCCTCCTGAAGCTACTATGGAGGTTCACAGGTAGCGATGGGGAGCCCGATTTTTGGGGCTTGTTTTAATGCAAACGGAGAAGGCCCTGCTTACGAGATATCGGAGGGTCTTTATAAGTCCACTTTAAATCCTCACCCGTCTGCCAAACTCCTTTTATGGTCCAGTACGCACGCTTTGACGAATATCTGTCGCGATGAGTGAGAATGGATTCGCCACGTACTAATGTGAAATTCGTTTTAGTTATGTGTGTCAAGCATAACTCAGGATCACAACTCCGTCCACCTCAGTTATCCGGTAGCGCGGATTTACTGGCCACAGAATCCGATGACAAACCACGGTCTTGGCAAAGGTAGCATTAGCAGTTTTTTTCACAGATATTGGTACCCGCATATGCGTATCTGTGTAAGGGTATGATTTATACAAGGCTCACTACACCTTAGCAAGGAAGGATCAATTCCTGCTCCTGTCATATCAATTTGATGCAGGGTAAAAAATGTTAGGGATATATCCCTGCAGTTCTTGGGTTGCAGCCCATTGCACCGAAGGCGCATCGCAGTTCTTGGGATGCAGCCCTGCAGTTCTTGGGATGCAGCCCTGATATATTTATACGACCGATGGATGAAAACCTCTTGGGTACATGTTTCCACGGCCTGATTATTATTAGGTCGGCAATTATTGGCAAAAGTCATTGGCTATCAGCTTTTGACTCAGAAGCCACAATGTTATAGAAGCTGCGACCTATTGTGATCATATGCGGCAGTTATGCCTTCAGCATACGTAGACAATATGATTATGTGGAACTTATAATCCCACTTAAGTTGCATCATGATAAATTTATCCAGGTGTTAACAAGTGTTCAGGATTTGATAAGGGGTTGACGCCCCACAAGCCAAAGGTCACTGTCTCATAAGGCTCGCCTCAAGTGTGCGGCTTTGAGGATTAGCGTCCTGGCGAGGCACAGTCATGATGCTTCCTAGTCCATAATGGAGCTGGAAATGAGAGTGCTCAAGATATCCAAAGACAGGAAGGCTTTTGGTTGGCCAGTGTTACTGTCAAGATGCTTAACCTTGATGGAATGGCATTCGGATATAAACTGTGCAACCATGCATGCGACTTATGCATTGGTGTATGACTTTGATGAATGGTCTCTTGTCATGAACCTGGAAGGAATGACGGCAAATAGCTAGAGTGGCGGATTTACTCACTCGGCTTTGCTGTCTATGAAATTCGATGCCTGATGGCACAACTGGCAATCCTTTGCTCAGATGCTTTCCTTAAGACATTGGCAACAACTTGTGTGCCAGCTTCTCTAGATTTGGGGAGAAACCATGGATCAACAATTTATCAATCAAAACACATGTATCAAGGTTGATTCATCGAATCCTTCAACTCTTGAATTTCGACAATCAGCATCTCAGGCTGTTGACGTCAAAGTGATGGTCGTAAGCTTACAATATAGCTTATTCACATTTGAAAAACCATCGTTCTCCTATGTCAGTGCCCCTACAATGATAGAGCCGGAGAAATGTGCATTTATGATTTCTTCATAATGAACTTTATGTGTCAATAAGTCAAATAAGACTTCATTTGATGTTTCGATCGGCATGATGTACCGTGTCATCAATTTTATGGCTGCTATACACAGATGCTGGAACTTTTGATAAGATCTTTAATTTTCCAAGCAAAATCACAATGATGTAAGGTGTGGCAGCTGTATGAAAATGAATGAATCTATACTCTTCCTCCCCCTCGCAAAAAGAGATGTATCAAACCAATCAGATGGTGATGGAGGATGTTATTCAATCATTATGTTATGCGAATCAGACTGAGATTACTCATCGAATGCTTTAGAGGTAACAATGTCAATCTGAACATTGATTCTCTCTACGTCATATTGGCAATATGCCTGACGTTTTTGAATGTGGCTAATGCCAGATGATGTCAAATGCAGTTGTTGGGTTGCAGCTTACATACATTTGTCAATTCAGGGTCACTATAGTGTGCCGAACTTAGACAATGTTCTGGAAAATGATTGTCATGATGAACAAAGAAATCAGTGATGGAGAGTTACCGAAGTTTAACTTTGGTATCGAAGCTAATGGAGAGTTAATCAAGAAGTGTCCGTAATGACAACAACTTACTACGAGTTGTATTTTCGTAGTTGATGGATGGCTGACATGTCATTTCATTATGAATGGAACATGGCATTGCCTAGTGATATGTGTATATTCTTCAGCACATGATCATTTATCTCAATGGTGCCCATTTTATTTTTGGGCAGACACTATTCAGAGACTTGTTATGATAAAGAAATATGAATGATGAATGTGTCATTTCAATCCGATAGAATTGTGACTTGTTTTATGACTATGAAATTTCTGTCACTTTCCAGAATGCTTGTCTTATGTGCCAAAATGTTATGAAATTACAAATATGGTGTCAATCAATATGTGGATGGTTTATACCATTGTATGCTATTCCACAAATAAGTAATGATGTCAGAGTGAAAACTTTGGACAATTGCAACTCAGTACAAATTTGAGTGCATTCAAGCCCACTTAAATGTTCAGAATCTGAATCTAATGTACTTTTCTAGCTAGAGCTACCATTGACTATCCAACATCCACTGAGGACATTGTTTCTTACGTCTTTTGGCATCACGCTCAGCGTTTTTCTTATTCTGCAAGCGCCTCTTTGCTACTGCTACATCCGGAACGTTGTACCAGCTACGAAACTTGCTGGTAACTTCATCTTCTGAGCTTTCTTCATCCAAAAGCAAAACTGGCTTCAACATGTCTTGTTCTTTCATCGAGGACGAATCACACAGGGATGCAGCAGACCTGCAGCATGAGAAGAAAATAAACAGCAAGAAAGTCACTATGCAAAATCACCACTGAAGGAGATGACTTTCATCATAGGGTGGTATATTGGTTGTTTCATATGACACATAGAAGATATGAATAATTCGAAGAGAATTTTGGGATAAACATCCTGGATTGGCTGTGCTTGATTGCTCTATGCCCAAGAATGACCGAAGAGATTGCTTGCCATTTTTCAGCCATATAGCGTGGAGGCTGCTTAACAACGGTTGGGTCATAAGCTAAATAGCTATGCAGCTATGTCGGAGGCTGAATAGCCATGATTGCACAGACTCTGTTTTTTATGATGAATAGACCTCTGAGAAATGGTGTCTAAAAAAATCAATTGACAACAACTCAACCTTTTGGTATGATGTAGAGCTGATGATCTTTGTTGCACTTCAATTGTTTAATGTGCACTAATGAAATGCCTTGTGATATATAATCTCACAGAATAGGCATTGCTCAATGGCGATATGATCAGATATGTAATGATCAATGAAGACAAGATGATTGGTATGGCTCATTCAATAGGCATAATTACCTCAAAAAGATGCCAATACACGGATACATATCAAGACATAAGGGCAATAGGCTTATTGTATAGCCTTCAAGGCAGCTAGCATTCATGCTGCATTGGTCAGCTCAGTGGCTTTGACCTTTCTAGGTGTTGTACTCAGGCCGTGGCCTGCATATTGCATTGAGTAATCTTGACACCTTTAATGATCCAATCAAATGATATGTATGAAATATCAAGAATGGTTGCCCTTTTCAATGATCATCGGTGGCAGAGGCTATAGTGCTTGCACCGTGTCAATATACAATTCTAGTCTGGATACATGCTAGACCAGATGTATACAATGTCTAGTTTTCAAAATCAAGCTCATATGTATCATGGCTGATGTATGTGTCAACTTCATGGAGTTCTGCATGGTTTGACTGTATTCAGTCAGGCTTACCAAAACAAAAACAATGATGCAACTTATATTGTTTTATTATTTGTCTTTATTATTAGTTGGTTTTTAGTTGTATTTCTAGCTTATCATCTTCCCCCCTCAAGGAAGTGTATTGCTAGGCGGTTGTCAAGCGCCGTTTAAATACAACAGAGGTCCGACCTCTATGTGATGACGTGATAGCTTACTATGAAGCTGGATAGCAGTTCTCGGGTTGCAGCCCATTGCACCAAAGGTGCATCGCAGTCTTTGGGATGCAGCCCGAATTCACGTCATCAGCGTGGGTCATATAGTGCCCATGCATGTGCTGTATAAAATACAACACTACCCTCCAGCAGCGAAGTGGTTTGCTATTACCATCATCGTATGCTGTGGGATGTCAATATATGATCAGAGAGCATGGATATATATATATATGTACCATGTTTGTCAATATCGGAGAGACTATGTCTTCTTTAAAATCCTCATGACTATATGTATAATGGTGCTATACTGATGTCAACACCTTTACTCTGAGTGATTTATTGATTTCAGATGTGATGTCGTGGCAAAAAATATGTCCACGTCATTGGCACGAGTCATGTTGTGTCCATGCATACACGATCTTAGCGCAGGTCACAATACAGTGCCCGAGCATACGCGATTTTAGCGTAGGTCACATTGTGCCTCTGTTTATTACATATGAGAATATATATTACTCATCTTTGTGAGTCTAAACAGCATTGTGCTGATTGCAATGCTTTCTCTGGTGATTTATATATCACAGATTATACCAAATGTGGTGATCAGTCCAGTGCAATATTTTGTCACCGGAATGTACAGGGATTGTGGATGATTGCAATCCAGCCGGAGGAATAATCTCAACAGCTTATTCTGTACTAATGAATTCATCGGAGTTATACTCATTTCGACGATTCAAAAACCCATGTTAGTGACAACAGCTCATATGAATATATAGGGTTTTTATCAAAATGATTTTATGTGATGTCAACATATTATGAACAATTCACTTGCATCTCAGGACAAAGGAGTTACGCTTGGAAGGTCTTACATGGTGGTCACCAACAGTTATCAGCTGTTATTCGGGTGCCAAATTCTGCCTTCAACACTGGGACTATATCAACCAGTCTTACAGCGATGCACTTGTCCTTCCCACTCTTATATACGGCTATAGTGCCAAAGTGCATCAGGTGGGATATATATATATACATTATATAACTATCATCTTCTGATCCAGGAAATGCAATTAAGCATGGTATCAGGTTATATGTTATGTATATAGTTCAGCATTCCAAACTTACTCGAGAATGTAAATGCTGAGCAAGAGTCAACTTATAGTCATTAGGATATAGTTTCCCATCCGAGTTTACACTTTATTAGTGATAGTGGATTTAACGTTGTACAGATTTCAACGTTATTTGTGGATGCGATTAATAATGTGATTTTATCAAAAGCAATCTATCAGAAATCACCAGATCGGAATATGAAATGGATATGTGTGAATCCTATCCACCTTCTTCCCCCCTTGAGGAAGTGTGAATACATAGGCAGTCAGTTGTTTATATACCTTATAGCTTATAGCTTATAGCTTGCAGTCCTTATAGGAAGCAGCTTATACAGTTTTAGGGTTGCAGCCCTACAGTCCTTGGGTTGTAGCCCTGCAGTTTTTGGGTTGTTGCCCTACAGTTCTTGGGTTGTTGCCCAGGGTATTATCATGTCTGTGATGATTTAGCATGATATAATAATGCCAAAAAACGAAGTTTTTCGAAATAAATGTGGCATTTTAGGGCATATATAGTTACAGTGGCCCTGTTACTCAATATGGTGATTAGGGTGTTACATTATATCAGTAACCCTAATACAAGTAAAAAATAAGCAGTATAATGTTTTTGCAAAGATTTTTAAGCAAAACTGCATTTAATACTTACATAAATGTAAGGTGGTTTTCAGGAGGTACGTTACACCCCTGTTACACACATTTAATTTTAGGGTTGTTACAGGGCGTTACACATGCTGCATAAATCAGGGATTGTTATTTGATATATAAACATTCATTTCAGCAAAAAAAATCAATCCGAAATTTTCAAAATGTGTTTTACGTACAGCATTTTGAGCAATTTATTGTTACAGCAATAGCGTTACCCCTATATATTCAACACCTAATATTTAGGGTGTCACACAGATATGACATGTGTCATTATGATTTCCTGATACCTCAATAGGTATAAAATCATAATTTTAAATAAAATGGGCACATATTTTTCATTTTGAAATTAAACGTGGAGTATTTTTACCCATTTTACAGCTTTTTCAGCTATCTGAAATATTGCTTTAGTGACATATCTCAGTGTATATATGGAATGTAAGTACAGAATCACTGTAAGGAACTTCACTTTTGCATATGACAAATTTCATAGCAAATAAGTGAGTTGTGCTGTATATCAACATTTATGGTTGACAGCATTTTGGGTTTTACTGATTTAAACCCATGCACAGCAAATGTACTTATCTGATTATGTATAGATTAATCAACTTAAGTGGATACACCCACTTTAGTGATATTTCTCAACCTATGATTTGTTTTGAGCATAGGTCTGTGCTCTTAAGATTTATCAAAGTGATATATCTCATTTAGAACAAATCTGGACTTTGCTGGATACAATCACAGCAACTTGACACAGCACATTTATATGTGTGTGGTTGTCCTTAACACTATTGTCAGATATCATGTAATACTGATCTGTGTGTTGCATGCAATTGATCTGATCAAGTCTGATTCAACTGTCAATATGCAACGTAGTTGTTGTAGTTGCTCCAGCGATAGTAAAGGTATGGACAGTGTTCGGCAGTTACCAGCTGCATTATGAACACTGTATAATGCCTTCGGGTCTGGAGATATTCTCCATCCAGCCCTACAGCATGTTATCTTATCCTGTTCCCTTATGTATCGCCATCATTGACACTTTCCACGCACATGTGTTTGGAAGTGGTATCCATATTACCATATACAATATAGTTGATCTATTCACTCTGAGTCAGTGAATCTCAACATGTATAATGAATGCTAGTGTATGTGCAGTGTATAGTACTGCTGATTAGTACTCAGTGTGTGTGTGTGTTTACTTGTACACACTCTGCAGAATATGTTCTGGATATCACAATATCCTAGACAATTTATCATGCAAGACAGTCAGCATACCATGTACTGATTACATCTAACATGATATATCAAGTTTAGGGATCATTGTAATTCCATGCTAATCTCATTACAAAATGAGTTGCTTGATAGATTTTACATGAAGCTCAGGTGAGCATTCCATCCAGTGATCCACCATAGAATGTACATGTGATCTGGAGAGCATCTCGGCTCCACCAGGCATGACAAACTAATTATGGTGTTAAGATCACTTTCTGGCACCCTTTGCTACATGGATTCGAATATAGACTAGCATTCACTGCAATATGCTTATGCTCTATGTACTACAGCTGTTATCGTGATCAAGCTGTACAGTATAATAAAGCATATACAATTCACAATCAATGCAATCATTCAGCATAAGATATGTGCATGGTATAAAAGTGTATGCACTGCATGTTGATGATTGCTGTAAGTGAAATAAGTGCATGTGTGTGTGTGCTGATTCGCACACACATGTTGTGAACAGATCATTGTGATGCTAATAAGAGTAATGCTGATGATCAAAGTATTTGTGCAGCCATCAGAACACTTTGGAATTTGCTGCAGTATGATAATGATACTTTCACAGCAACGTAGTGGTAATGTATCCAAAGCATAACGATCATGTATACAGTCATTCTGCATGTGATTTCGACGGGCGTATGCATATGTGCTTCTCACTGCATGTAAACACATCAAAATTTGTACGCGCTAAAATCGAGCGTTCTTCGCATGTGACGAAATCATGAAAATCGTATATCGTGCTGACAGGCCATAATCATTGTACGCGCTGACATTGTAAACAGTGCGAAGGAATTATTCGCAAAAATCACTGATATACGTCGCATACGAATGCGAGCGCTGACATGTATACGAATCAAAATTCTGCCGATGACAACTATGTAGTATATCAATCTGGACAATTTTTGATGGTGATTCATACAAGCGCGCGCATGCTGCGATTCACTTCTGTAGAAATATGCGACCATCGCGCATGCCGCATCTGTAAATTAGTGACCATCGCGCATCAACATGTATGAAGCAATTTAGTGCAATCATGAAAATCGTGATACTGCGCTGATGATTTTCCACGCGAAAACGATTTCGCCGCTGATTTATCGAATCTGCGAACATGCATACATTTGCGAACCATTTATGCGAATACGTTTCATTGTTGCGTCGATGTATGCCCTGCGCACACCTTATCGCGTATGTGTCTACTGAGCCAGTACCGCTGAAAAGTACGAGAATCCTGGGCGTGCGGGTTGTTTTTGCCTGTATCGCCAGCAGCTCTGTCACCAGTGCCAACGACCCATCTTCCACGCGCTCCTGGCGTTCCCACGGCAGGGGGGTATCATCTTCCATCTATTCGAGCTGGTCCAGTTCATCGCAGGGATTAGTGATGAGGTGGGCCAGTGTCATTCCGGCTTGAGCGGAGTGACGGCCACGCTGCTCGCGTCGCCGAGTGGCTTCGTCGCGGACTTGCGCTTCCATGTGCAGTCTCGCGTGCTCGAATTCACGAAGTTGTTGAAGCGGACTTCCGCGTTCAAGTTTGTCACGCGTCCTCCATTGGTCGTGAGCTTTGGAGTAGCCAGTCCAGCGAACCTTCCACTCTTCCACCTCCTTTCCTCGAACAGACCGCACTCGACGTGCAAGAATGCGCTCAACGTGTGCTTCCTTCTGACCGTCCACTACCACCTCTTCAGGTACTGCTAGGTGATCGCGTGCGGCAAAAGCATCTTGACCGCTGGTGTACGGTTTGAGGCGATGTTGAGCGAACACGTCGTGAATCCGCCAGTGAGGAGGGAGGCGTAGGCGGTAGGCTACCGGAGCTCCTCTGTCGGCCTCTGGCATGGTCATCTGTACATCGCTGAAGAAGCGTTCGGTCACAGGAACTGGTCCATGCCAGCGCTTGGTCAGTTTCCTACAGATGGAGCGATCCATCACCTTCTCCGTAAGGTGTTTCGCCTTATCCAGACAGATCTCCAACAGCATACTCCCGCTGCCCGTGTCTGCGATCAAACTGTTCGCGCTGTCGCTGTTGAGCCAGCTCCAACCGCTCCAACAGCATACTCCCGCTGCCCGTGCCTGCGATCAAACTGTTCGCGCTGTCGCTGTTGAGCCAGCTCTAACCGCTGTCTGGCGTCCCGCAGCTGCGACGAAAATTTCACAGCCACTTCGTGTGCGGTGCCTACTCCCCCTGTTCGTCGTCCAGCGGTGGACTGTGCGGCCTCCAGGAAAAGGTCCAACTGCGACAGCGGCGAGAACCCGAACACCAGTTCAAATGGCGTGAAGCCAGTAGATTCACTCCTGGAGTCATTGATTGCGAACTCCACGTTAGTGGTGAACAAATCCCAGTCCTCCACATTGGCGTCCACAAAGGACCTGAGCATGTCCTCAATAACCCTGTTGCTGTGTTCCGCCTGGCCGTCAGACCGAGGGTTGTACGGCGTGGTACGAGCCACTTTCACACCCATCAGTCTCATGAGTTCCTGCCAGAAAGCATCTTGAAACCGTGGGTCACGATCAGAGACAATCTTCATAGGCGCGCCATGTAAGCGCCACACCGAGTCAAAGTAGATTCTGGCCACCACAGCTGCGGAGCTGTCGCCGAAGTTCGTCGGCACAACGTGGACCATCTTCGTCAGCTTGCAGGTGAAGGCCACGAAAGCGTCATTGCCTCTCTCTGATACCGGCAGGCCGGTGACGAAGTCCACCGCGACATCCTGCCATGGCCTGTTCGGGATGCTGTGAGGGTTTAGCAACCCATCCGGGTAAGTTCCCCGTGGCCTCACTGATTGGCACACTGCGCAGGATGCAACCCAAGTGCCCACATCTTCCGCGGCACCACGCCAATAGAAGCGTCGCAGCACCCTCTCCAGAGTCTTGTCTCGCCCAGTGTGGCCTGAGGACAATGACTCATGAGCATGGCGAATCACTACTTCTCGAAGTGGAGAGTCCTCCCCCAGCACCAACTGATATCTCCCTGCTGCGGTTCTCCAAACCCCTTCACCCACTAGCCTGAAGTCCTGTAGGCATTGGTGTGGTGCCGCCTTCACCTTCTCTCTTAGTGAACGAAGTGTCCCCTCTCGGGTGTACTCCGCTTTCAACGCGCGCAGGAACTTTGAGTCCGACTGCTGGGAGGCTGCGTCTCTGAAGTCTGCCGCCTCACCTGTCCTTATCACAGCGGGGGCTGTTCGCGGATGCCTCACGCGTGCTGGTTGTGGTTTGGCGGGAGGGGCGTGTACTATCAGAACAGGCCAGCGAAGGTCGAAG
>LGRX02033627.1:0-25055 GCA_001247695.2 Cymbomonas tetramitiformis | reverse complement strand
CCAAACACCCACACACCCACACACACCTGTGGCGGAATATTCGGGGGAATATCGCGAAACCGTGGTATCGCAAAACCATGGTTTACAAAGTAGCCAATAAACCATATAGTAGTGAACACAACCGAACCGTATAAAGGCGGGGTGCGTGAGACCCTCCCGTCTCCGATCCTACTGTTTTTAACAACTGCCTCTCCTCCTCTCGTATTTCTTACTTCCTCTCTATCACAATTCTCTTTTTCATATTATTCACTCCTCCTCTCTCCTCTTCCTCCTCACTACCCCTTCGACTTTATCCAATCCTCTCCTCAACCCCTCCCCTCCCCCCTCCTCACATTCACCAACCCCCACCCCCGTTTCATCTCAATTCTCACCTCTGGGCGCATCCCTAAGGTGTATGTGACACAACTTTTATTCTTGGAGCTTTTGCATTCCCCTACGTCGGATCGACCGCCCTAAACTGTAACCAAAATCCGTCGCAAGCTCGCGAGCTCGCGACCTAATCGAACAGTCTGATTTATTAACCACCCGCGCCCTGAATATAACCAAGACCCGTCTCGATTCCGTTACATCCAAAAATTCACAAACTTCAATGCTGAAATGTAACTGAAATCCGTCACGACCATGACCATATATAAACCAACCTAATTTGTGAACAAAACCGTATGAAGGCGCAATGGGTTGGACCCTCCCGTCTCCGATCTTACTCGTTTTTCGCCGACTCCCCTCATCCCCCCTTTCTCCGCACCCCTCCTAAACTTCCCCTCTGTATTTCAAACCCCACCCATCCCCGTTCTTCCCCTCCCCCTGCTTCACCTCGACCATCCCTACGGTATATGTGACACAACTTTCATTCTCGGTATTCCCCAGTGACGCGTGTGACAGACGCAGACGACGCCGCTGCATAGGCCCTCCGTCGGATCTACCGCCCTAAACTGTAACCAAAATCCGTCGCGAACATGCGACCTAATCAAAGGATCTAAAGTATCCGATTTATTAACCGCCCTGAACTGTATAAATCGAATCCGTCTCGACCAAATCCACTGAAACGATTCGTTTACTTCCAAGAGTTCACATACCTGAATTATATAAATGTAACTCAAATCCGTCACGACCATATATAAACAAACGTAACTTAAACCAAAAACCGTCATAAAAAATTGACCGGATCAAAAACCTTTGCAGTCACCAATAAAACTCTTCGGTCACGTTTCGTTCGACTGATGAGTCTCCACCCCGATTCGTGACCGAAAACCGTCTCGATCAAATCCACCGCCCTGAATTGTGATGTGATAAAAAACCGTCATGACCAGATACAAACACAAATCGACCGATTCATGTCATCAATCATCATGAAAAGTCATCGCCATCCCGACAAACCGACGAATAGAGAAGTCGCACGTCACAAAATATACCTTCCAAATCATCTCGGACGTGTCGCACACGTGTCGCTGGCATTTCACTTTACGCAAGACAATTTTCTGGTGCACGTTTTGGTCTAGGATCGGTTTTGAAACCAAAACGACCAAACCACTAATCAAACTCTGCGGTCACGTTTCGTTCGACTGATGAGTCTCCCGTCTCTGAAGTTCTTATAAATGCATTTACGACTTCGTCTGCCACGCGACGAGCATATCCTAAGCAGTTGATTTGCCACGCGACGGAAAATTCTAGGGAATAAACGTAAATGCATTTATGATCAGAAATGCATTTACGTTTTGACCGTGGTTTATGTAGCCGCAACTGATTAGAATCCAATGCAAGCCCAACCCATGAAAAATACCAAAAATCTAACCTTCAACCCTCATACCCATCACACAACTTACCCTTGCCTCAGAATACACCATAAATCGAAGCCCGCACAGCCTTTGTACCCGACGCACACCATACCCATGCCTTAACACCACATATTACATCTAATGCCCTTCACTCCTTGCTACGTACCATCGCACACCTAACCCTTGCAAACATAACATCCAACTTGTAACAAACCTCACCATACCTTATTACACCTTACCCACAAACAAATACAATGGCACTTGCACGGCACTTGTACTCGCCCTGACACGTCACAGCACAACACTCGCACTCGCACTCGCACTCGCACAACATTCGCACTTTATTAAAGATATTTCAAAGTCCTCCGCATGTGCCGCAGCACTCTAGGAACCTAACACCAATCAAGCCCTCTTCTTAAACTCGTCAAGTGCCTTGCGAAGTCGTTGCATAAAAAGTAATGCCCTTGGATGAGCCTGAACCGAAGCAGGATTAAATTTTTGGGTTCCGGAAATATAAAGATTTTCAATAGTACGAACTCTAGATAAAGCAGTATACACTTGACCAGCTGCAAAGATGGACTCAAAATGTACAACTATCTTGTCAAGAGTCATTCCCTGGCTTCTATGAATCTGCGAAACAAAACAACCAATACACAATTACCACATTAAAACCACCTCCTTGAAAAAAAGTCAACTTCTATTTAAAGATATGAAAGAAATCTCACCGTAATAGCATGCGCAGGTAACAAAGGTATTTGCACAACACCCGCAAGAATTTCACCAGTAGAAGATTCCAAAGAAAACATTAAGGGCTTCATAACCATGAGCACTCGACCAAACTTCACTATTGGCCATCGTAAATCTTTGCGTGTACCCGGAAATTGGCATATATGCGTATCAGTCATTTTGCGAGCCTTCATTAGTTTGTCCTGCTTAGCTTCCTTCAATTCATCCTCCAAGCTTTGACCATCGCTGAAATCAATAATTATACCTCGACTCCCATTACTCAAGGTATCATCAATATTCACAATACATAACACCTCCATACCAACTCGTAATTTGAGATTCGCATCAATAGGATATGATGTGACAATATCATCTTCAATTGCATCCTTCAATAGCTCGCAATCCATATTCCTGTAAAATTGAACAAGTCAACAAATCAACAATCGTCAACAATCATTATCATAACCTATGCTATCAGGTAATGGCCAAACTGAATCAAACCTTAGTTGGGCAAACAATCGTATTCCTATCACATACGACAACCTAAAATAATCCACACCCAAATGCATCCACCTTCATCTATCACCCGTGACCCTTCTACAATTGACAGCCAAAAAATAATTCACACTTTAGCCACACCCATTGCCTAAAAATTCCAATCCAAGCACACATTCATCTTCCTATAAATCCCAAAACTTGATTTAGTCCACACCCGCTCATGCATCCACATTCCTAAGTAAATCCCAGGAAACTAAAAACTTGTCAACAATCGTTAGGTTAGCACGCAATCATATTAATATAATACCGAAACACCTTACACAATCCACACCCAAGGATGCATTCACTTACCTATAACACACTACAACGATACACATTCTAACCCAGACAAACATCCACATTCCTACAACACCTGCCAATGTACCACAATCCATGGCAAACCAAACATTTACACCCTAAAACAATCCACAACCAAAGGTAATCAAAATTCATCCAACACCCTCAAACATTGAAAAAGCCAACCGCAAATCAACAATCTTTAAACACCCTCAAGCCTAAATGATTGCAACGCAAAGCATACATACTACACATCATCCACTTTCATTAATAACGGCTCTAATCACAAGAACACCCAACCTATTTATGCCGAACCCATTGAGTTCCTATCAAATATCCACTGAAAACATTATACAATTAATCTCACCGATAATATACCGCGGTATATTCATAATCCGGACCACACAACTTCTTCCTGTATTCATCATTCAACTTCTTTGCAGTTTCCTTCATTCCACTCAAATGCGTAACCTATCACATGCAAAACAACAATTAGTACTAAATTAATCATAAAATCAAATACCTAAAACAAAAGTGGCACAGTAGTAAAAGTGCTTTGCTAAAATAACATACCGAAGCACCAGGAGCAGGTTTTGCTTGCACCCGCCCAAAAAGAATCCTGATGTCCTCCTCGCTAAGATGATCATCACCCATGGCAACGTTATTTAATAAATTTCCAATCGCCTTATCATGCCGATGTTGCATCTCCAACAATATATAACCCACATCAGTCGCCTTCCACATATCGCTCTCAAATATCATTGGCACATAGTTTTCATAGATTTCTTTGGGCATGCCCAAATGATTTCCCCTACACAAAAAATAACAAGATTGATGTCATTAACAACCAACAAAAGCAAACCCATCACACACCTTAAACTTGCCACATGAACACGGCTTAAACTCTAATCCCTACAATTGAGAACTTACCTCCTTTTTGCCTTTTCCCAGATGTCCCCACGTTCCAATCTTTCGAATTTGGAACGAAATGGGCCCAACTGCAATGGATCCATCAAAAAAATAAACTTTAAACCGCCAAACGGGAAAGCTTTTTGTTCACGAACCGTACGTGCCACTTCGTCAATTTTGTCCCACAGCTCCCCCGACATCATTGCGGCCTCATCAACGACTACAACCTTTGCCTCTTTCATTGCACGCCTACAATGATGTCCTTTTGGACTGAATAGTTGTTTAAGAATATCCGGCAAGCTCCCTTTACCCAATCCGATCCCAAATGTGGAGTGAATAGTACTACCACCAATGTGCTGAGCAGCAGTACCACTAGATGCACATACAAGTACACCTTCTTCACCATAGTTTTCCACAAGCGCTGGTAACATACTTCCTTTCCCAAAGTACGTCTTGCCAGTGCCAGCAGGACCCACAATGCACACAGCATCTCTTCGATCGAGCTCATGCACAATAGCGACTGCAAGTGTTTTACGGTCCTCCATATCCACTGCAACTATGGGCATGCCATCTGCACGGCACAAAAAACATCTATGGATAAGACGAACTTTTTCAAAGTAACAATGTGGCGTTTTCACCAGCAAGGCAAAACCCTAAATAAAGCACAAAACATTTTAATTACCAACAAGCCGTTTTTTCACAATTAAAAAACATCATTTTACTCGAAATCATCCAACCCAAAAACACAATGACAACATACAAGTAAAACTAAAATTTGCTGCTTTACCTGTACTTTCATGTGGTGTTCCTAGCTGTGGTTCATCCATATCAACATTAGCATCTGCAAACAATCCTTAGTCAAACACGGAATTTTATTTGTATACACACAACAGCCTAATAAATACTCATGCGAGCACATATTTTTATTCCAATTACATCAAGCACCATGTGACAACACTCATTCGAGCACGCATACACATTTCTATCACATAAGAGAAACATATTGAGACAATCCACGGCCAAACACGTATACACATTCCAATAACATCCGGCAGCTTAAAACAATACAAATCTGAGCACGCATCCACACTCCCATAACATCAGGAAGCCGAAGACACTCCACAACCAACACGCATCCAATATAATGTAGCAACTGATAGCCTAGGACAATCCACATCAATCCAAGCACAATTCACTTTTCTGAGACACGCATCGACTTAACACTCTCCACATCCAAACACGCATTCATATTTTTTCAACACCTCCATTACTCTAAACCTCGGCTCCTTATGATTTGGAACCGGACCAAATTACCTTACTTACTTACTTAATCAGCAAAGTGCGAATCCCAACGGGCAACACAAACGAACTTCCGATCTCACGATCGCCAGCATTAACGATGACATTGCCACTGCCATCGCGTACATTTATCGCGACGCCACCCCCGCGTTATGGCATGGCATGTTGGGATGCAAAAAGCGAAATATTGTCACGCACATGATCCTACGGTCAGATGGCCTAGTGGAGATCTCCTTTTGAGATCGATCCGCCTAGTATTATTTATACGCAACCATGCATCCACAATCCAGTGATATCCAACAGCATGAGACATTTCACAACCAAGATGAAAACACACTCCAGTGCTATCCAACACCGTAAAATTGTTCACAGCCAAGCATGCAATCACAATCCAATGATATCCAACACCCAACAACAAAAGACAGTTCACATACCTGAAATGAGCACTGGTGACGCTGGAGATGAAGCCTTACGTATTATGCCCAAGCTCTCAAGGGAAGGAAGTTCCACTTTTGCAAATATAAAAATTCATTTAGTAACAAACAATCCATGTAAAAACGTGAAATTTAAAATTTAACGATGGCGCTAGCATAAAAGGCACCAGTTTAAAGATTGCTAGGAAATTTACCTTCCACTAACTCCAAGCTACTATTTGCAGCCATCTGAGGAGGCTCGCCACCTGGTAAAACACCCATGCCGTAGCTTTTACTATAAACCAACCAACTGAAAAAAGCACCCCAAAAGTTTTCTAACACTTCCATACCACACATGAAAACATCAGACACGATCCCTTATCTACAATCAGTGAAATACTATCACATGTAAATTTATATGTCTCTTCAAAAATTGGCTAATTGTGTGTTAGCCAACCTTAAACACTTCGTTCCCACCCGCCCTTCCATAGAATTTGACACATTGACCAAAAGATTGTTGATTCTGTCAACACACACTAAGATCGCTAAAATGCGCACATAGTATCCTACATGTACGACCGTGGGTCGTTTCATCTAAGCTATGAAACATTCTACCCTATGCTTTCAAAATCAGATCAAACATCACCATCAAAACATAGCATTTCCTCAGCATATAAGCAATCCGCTCCACATCCCATCCACGCTTACTCCATTCTAAGTATGACAAGGGACACACCTGGAACACAGCGGCTGCCATTTGGTACAATCGGTACACGCCCATACTCCAAATCCGGACACTCATCTTTATCCGAGTCGCTATCTGCAACAAATATAATTAATGGCCAATGCATTAACATGATTTATATACTTTCATATCAATCCACACCACATGATTCAGATTGTACAATAAAACTTACCTGATAAATCAAGTCTAATGACATCCGACGTTTGCACCTCACCTGCAACCATACGCATAAAACCTTATCATTCATACCTACCTTATCACCATACCTATACACATCGTAACCTTTAAAAATGATGTTAGAGCCTGTTTAAAATCAAAATAAGCACAAAAGATTTCACACACTGCTTCTACTTATTGCCCTCTTTCCCACCTCCTAAGACAATGTCAATAATAATGCACACGCACCTCCCACTCTATTAAGCTTAACTCCCACACTGCCACCTGGCAACCACACCCCACATGGAGAAGATGTACTATGCCCCCTCTAACCTCTACTTAAAATGCAGCCTCTAGAATTGTTTACATCATAACAATATGACCGCTACACAAAAGCAGATGTGAAAGCTTCATTATGTTTGACCTATAAAAGCACTGCTCATTATAAAGGTTCCACTCATCCCTCTCCACGCATCTTGATTAGATAACTAATTTACCTTTGGCTTCCATATACACGCATGAATTACCAGATTACACAAAACACAATGTTCTATGTTAACAGATTCTGCATCATGGCAGTCATCGGCTCGGTGTGCATTCCCATTTCCTGCTATCAGACATCGTCATAATATACACAACAAAAACATCGCCTGAAGGCACTAAAAAGATCCGCACTCCTCTAATTGTTAGATATTAAGCATGTGAGACACACATGCTTAATAATCTCGGTTTCTAGCCAATCACCTAGATATATTCTAGCCAATCACCTAGATGTATTCTAGCCAATCACCTAGATATATTCGCATCTACCTAGAATATCAACACACATCAATATTTCACTATAAAATTGATCATTGAATCATGTCTCCACCTAACATAATATCAAAACATTTCATGATAATGATGTGCATTACAGTACACGCGCACCTCCCATTTCCATAAGTGCATGTGATGTGTTGATATTGACAAGAAACCTGCAGAGCCTGATCACTGCCTACTATTGGCATCTGCTCAACACTTAATTTCATATCCAAATTAAGTGCACTAGCTTGCGATTCCCTTGAGGTCAGCACACCTTGTCCGCTGCAAGCACCTGTCAAACACACCACGCATGCACTATTAATACACCGCATACATTAAACACCGTCAAATACCTCCAGTTTAAGTTTCACATTCATCATATCACGCACTTCCAACCCCCCGACCATCTCATAACAATAATATAACTGCATTACATTCACACGCACATCCCGATTCCATTCCATCAGGTGCTCGGTCAACATTAACCGGCACCACAAACCTCTCTGGTGTAAGACTAATGGCTTGTCCTAGCATTTGCTCAACATCAATGGCTGCCAATGGTATATCACCCGTGTCAACGCCAAGTTCACTCGCCAATGGCTGCCTCGAAGTCGGTACACCTTGTCCACTGCAAGCACCTGTCAAACACACCGCACATGCATAATCAATACAATGCATACATTGAACACGGTCAAACACCTCCAGCTCAAGCTTCACATATATCATATCACGCAGGCCTCCAACCACCTCCAAACATTACTGTGCATTACATTCACACGCACCTCCCACTTCCGTTGCTGCAAGTGCTCTGTCCACATTGGCCGGGACCGCAAACATCTGCGGTGTCTGACCACTGGCAAACACTATAAAATTCTCAGCATCAATACTTCCAAATGACATCTCACACGTATCTTCGCCAAGTGCATTGGCCTCTGTCTGCCTCGAAGTCATCGCAGCTTGACCACTGCGAACACCTGTATGTCAAACCCACCCCACATGCACAATTAATACAACACATACCTCAAACACAATCAAACCCCTCCAGCTCAAGCATAACATTCATCATATTCCGCATCTCCAACCCCCCAACCATCTCATAACAATAACGTATGTGCATTGCATTCAAACGCACCTCCCAATTCCTTCGCTACAGGTGCTGTGTTGACATTGGCCGGCACCACAAACATCTGTGGTGTTTGACCACTGGCTTGTCCTTGCTTTTGCTCATCGTTAGTGGCTGCCAATGATATATCACCGGTACCATTGCCAAGTGCACTCGCCAATGGCTGCGTCGAAGTCGGCACACCTTGTCCGCTGCAAGCACCTATCAAACACACCCCACATGCACAATCAATACAATGCATACATTAAACACCATCAAACACCTCCAACTTAAGCTTCACATTTATAATATCCCGCGCCACCAACCACCTACCACCTCCAATCATTAATGTGCATTACATCCACACGCACCTCTCATTTCCGTTGCTGCAAGTGCTCTGTCCACATTGGCCGGGACCGCAAACATCTGCGATGTCTCACCACTGGCAGACACTATAATCAGCTCAGCATTATTCCTTCCCGATGAGATCTCACACGTATCAGCGCCAACTGTGTTGGCCTCTGTCTGCCAAGAAGTCATCGCATCTTGACCACTGCAACCACCTGTCAAACACACCTTGCATGCACAATTAATACACACATACATCAAACACAGTCAAACCCCTCCGGCTCAAGCTTCACATTTATCATATCCCGCACCTCCAACCCCCCAACCATCTCATAATAATAATATGCATTAGATCCACACGCACCTCTAAATTCCATCGCTGCAGGTGTTGTGTCGACATTGGCCGGCACCACAAACCTCTCTGGTGTAAGACTAATGGCTTGTCCTGGCATTTGCTCAACATTAATGGCTACCAATGGCATATCACCCGTGTCAACGCCAAGTTCACTCGCCAATGGCTGCCTCGAAGTCGGCACACCTTGTCCACTGCAAGCACCTGTCAAACACACCCCACATGCACAATTAATACAACGCATACATTAAAAACCGTCAAACCCCTCCAGCTCAAGCTTCACATTTATCATATCACGCACCTCCAACCACCTACCACCTCCAAACATTACTGTTTTTACATTCACACGCACCTCCCATTTCCATTGCTGCAGGTGCTCTGTCCACATTGGCCGGGACCGCAAACATCTGCGGTGTCTGACCACTGGCAGACACTATCAAATTCTCAGCATCAATACTTCCAGATGACGTCTCACACGTATCTTCGCCAAGTGCATTGGCCTCTGACTGCCTCGAAGTCATCGCAGCTTCACCACTGCGAACACCTGTAAGTCACACCCAACCCGCATGCAAAATTAATACAACGCATACATCAAACACAATCAAACCCCTCCGGCTCAAGCTTAACATTCATCATATTCCGCATCTCCAACCCCCCAACCATCTAATAACAATAACGTATGTTCATTGCATTCAAACGCACATCCCAATTCCATTGCCACAGCTGCTATGTCGATATTGGCCGGCACCAAAAACATCTGTGGTGTTTGACCACTGGCTTGTCCTTGCTTTTGCTCATCGTTAGTGACCGCCAATGATATATCACCGGTACCATTGCCAAGTGCACTCGCCAATGGCTGCCTCGAAGTCGGCACATCTTGTCCGCTGCAAGCACCTGTCAAACACACCACGCATGCACAATCAATACAATGCATACATTAAACACCATCAAACCCCTCCAACTGAAGCTTCACATTTATCATATCCCGCGCCTCCAACCACCTACCACCTCCAGTCATTAATGTGCATTACATCCACACGCACCTCTCATTTCCGTTGCTGCAAGTGCTCTGTCCACATTGGCCGGGACCGCAAACATCTGCGATGTCTGGCCACTGGCAGACACTGTAATCAGCTCAGCATCATTCATTCCCGATGAGATCTCACACGTATCAGCGCCAACTGTGTTGGCCTCTGTCTGCCAAGAAGTCATCGCATCTTGACCACTGCAAGCACCTGTCAAACACACCCCGCATGCACAATTAATACACACATACATCAAACACAATCAAACCCCTCCGGCTCAAGCTTCACATTTATCATATCCCGCACCTCCAACCCCCCAACCATCTCATAATAATAATATGCATTAGATCCACACGCACCTCCAAATTCCATCGCTGCAGGTGTTGTGTCGACATTGGCCGGCACCACAAACCTCTCTGGTGTAGGACTAATGGCTTGTCCTGGAATTTGCTCAACATTAATGGCTGCCAATGGTATATCACCCGTGTCAACGCCAAGTTCACTCGCCAATGGCTGCCTCGAAGTCGGCACACCTTGTCCACTGCAAGCACCTGTCAAACACACCCCACATGCACAATTAATACAACGCATACATTAAAAACCGTCAAACCCCTCCAGCTCAAGCTTCACATTTATCATCTCACGCACCTCCAACCACCTACCACCTCCAAACATTACTGTGCATTACATTCATACGCACCTCCCATTTCCGTTGCTGCAAGTGCTCTGTCCACATTGGCCGGGACCGCAAACATCTGCGGTGTCTGACCACTGGCAGACACTACTATCAAATTCTCAGCATCAATACTTCCAGATGATATCTCACACGTATCTTCGCCAAGTGCATTGGCCTCTGACTGCCTCGAAGTCATCGCAGCTTGACCACTGCGAACACCTGTAAGTCAAACCCAACCCGCATGCAAAATTAATACAACGCATACATCAAACACAATCAAACCCCTCCGGCTCAAACTTAACATTTATCATATTCCGCATCTCCAACCCCCCAACCATCTAATAACAATAACGTATGTGCATTGCATTAAAACGCACATCCCAATTCCATTGCCACAGCTGCTATGTCGATATTGGCCGGCACCACAAACATCTGTGGTGTTTGACCACTGGCATGTCCTTGCTTTTGCTCATCATCAGTGCCTGCCAATGATATATCACCGGTACCATTGCCAAGTGCACTCGCCAATGGCTGCCTCGAAGTCGGCACATCTTGTCCGCTGCAAGCACCTGTCAAACACACCACGCATGCACAATCAATACAATGCATACATTAACACCATCAAACACCTCCAACTGATGCTTCACATTTATCATATCCCGCACCTCCAACCACCTACCACCTCCAGTCATTAATGTGCATTACATCCACACGCACCTCCCACTTCCGTTGCTGCAAGTGCTATGTCCACATTGGCCGGGGCCGCAAACATCTGCGGTGTCCGACAACTGGCAGACACGGTAATCAGCTCAGCATCATTCCTTCCCGATGAGATATCACACGTGTCAGCGCCAAATGTGTTGGCCTCTGTCTGCCAAGAAATCATCGCATCGTGACCGCTGCAAGCACCTGTCATGCACAATTAATACAACACATACCTCAAACACAATCAATCAAACCCCTCCGGCTCGAGCTTCACATTTATCATATCCCGCACCTCCAACCCCCCAACCATCTCATAATAATAATATGCATTAGATTCACACGCACCTCCAAATTCCATCGCTGCAGGTGCTCGGTCAACATTAACCGGCACCACAAACCTCTCTGGTGTAGGACTAATGGCTACCCCCACGCACCAAAATGTCCGCCACGGGCGGCTCGGTTGTCCAAATTCACTTTTGAAAAATGCTCCTAACTCCCCATGCAGCCCCCCACACATTCATATGCACAACTCCACCTGTATCCGAACCTACATCAGATCCTGCTGTGTTCAAAACCTGTTCAGTTCCCCAACAATTTGCATCTAGGCGCTGCTGGCGCCACCCCTACCCCCACGCACCAAAATGCCCGCCACGGGCGGCTCGGTTGTCCAAATCTACTTTTGAAAAATGCTCCTAACTCCCCATGCAGCCCCGCACACATTCGTATGCACAGCTCCACCTGTCTCCGACCCTATATCAGATCAGTTCCCCGACAATTTGCATCTAGGCGCTGCTGGCGCCACCCCTACCCCCACGCACCAAAATGCCCGCCACGGGCGGCTCGGTTGTCCAAATTCACTTTTGAAAAATGCTCCTAACTCCCCATGCAGCCCCTCACACATTCATATGCACAGCTCCACCTGTATCCGAACCTACATCACATCCTGCTATGTTCAAAACCTGTTCAGTTCCCCGACAATTTGCATCTAGGCGCTGCTGGCGCCACCCCTACCCCCACGCACCAAAATGCCCGCCACGGGCGGCTCGGTTGTCCAAATCTACTTTTCAAAAATGCTCTTAACTCCCCATGCAGCCCCCCACACATTCATATGCACCGCTCCACCTGTATCCGAACCTACATCAGATCCTGCTGTGTTCAAAACCTGTTCAGTTCCCCAACAATTTGCATCTAGGCGTTGCTGGCGCCACCCCTACCCCCACGCACCAAAATGCCCGCCACGGGCGGCTCGGTTGTCCAAATCTACTTTTGAAAAATGCTCCTAACTCCCCATGCAGCCCCCCACACATTCATATGCACAGCTCCACCTGTCTTCGACCCTGTATCAGATCAGTTCCCCGACAATTTGCATCTAGGCGCTGCTGGCGCCATCCCTATCCCCACGCACCAAAATGCCCGCCACGGGCGGCTCGGTTGCCCAAATCTACTTTTGAAAAATGCTCCTAACTCCCCATGCAGCCCCCCACACATTCATATGCACAGCTCCACATGTCTCCGAACCTATAATATCAGATCTGTTCAGTTGCCCGACAACTGTATGTGTTATGTAGGCGCTGCTGACGCCACCCCTACCCCCACGCACCAAAATGCCCGCCACGGGCGGCTCGGCTGTCCAAATCTACTTTTGAAAAATGCTCCTAACTCCCCATGCAGCCCCCCACACATTCATATGCACAGCTCCACCTGTCTTCGACCCTGTATCAGATCAGTTCCCCGACAATTTGCATCTAGGCGCTGCTGGCGCCACCCCTACCCCCACGCACCAAAATGCCCGCCACGGGCGGCTCGGTTGTCCAAATCTACTTTTGAAAAATGCTCCTAACTCCCCATGCAACCCCCCACACATTCATATGCACAGCTCCACCTGTCTTCGACCCTATATCACATCAGTTCCCCGACAAGTTGCATCTAGGCGCTGTTGGCGCCACCCCTACCCCCACGCACCAAAATGCCCGCCACGGGCAGCTCGGTTGCCCAAATCTACTTTTGAAAAATGCTCCTAACTCCCCATGTCCAAATCTACTTTTTGAAAAATGCTCCTAACTCCCCATGCAGCCCCGCACACATTTGTATGCACAGCTCCACCTGTCTCCGACCCTATATCAGATCAGTTCCCCGACAATTTGCATCTAGGCGCTGCTGGCGCCACCCCTACCCCCACGCACCAAAATGCCCGCCACGGGCGGCTCGGTTGTCCAAATTCACTTTTGAAAAATGCTCCTAACTCCCCATGCAGCCCCTCACACATTCATATGCACAGCTCCACCTGTATCCGAACCTACATCACATCCTGCTATGTTCAAAACCTGTTCAGTTCCCCGACAATTTGCATCTAGGCGCTGCTGGCGCCACCCCTACCCCCACGCACCAAAATGCCCGCCACGGGCGGCTCGGTTGTCCAAATCTACTTTTGAAAAATGCTCCTAACTCCCCATGCAGCCCTTCACACATTCAGATGCACAGCTCTACCTGTCTCCGACCCTGTATCAGATCCTGTTGTGTTCAAACCCTGTTCACTTCCCCGACAATTTGCATCTAGGCGCTGCTGGCGCCACTCCTACCCCCACGCACCAAAATGCCCGCCACGGGCGGCTCGGTTGTCCAAATCTACTTTTGCAAAATGCTCCTAACTCCCCATGCAGCCCCCCACACATTCATATGCACAGCTCCACCTGTCTCCGACCCTGTATCAGATCGGTTCCCCGACAATTTGCATCTAGGCGCTGCTGGCGCCACCCCTACCCCCACGCACCAAAATGCCCGCCACGGGCAGCTCGGTTGCCCAAATTCACTTTTGAAAAATGCTCCTAACTCCCCATGCAGCCCCCCACACATTCATATGCACAGCTCCACCTGTATCCAAACCTACATCAGATCAGTTCCCCGACAATTTGCATCTAGGCGCTGTTGGCGCCACCCCTACCCCCACGCACCAAAATGCCCGCCACGGGCAGCTCGGTTGTCCAAATCTACTTTTGAAAAATGCTCCTAACTCCCCATGCAGCCCCCCACACATTCATATGCACAGCTCCACTTGTATCCAAACCTACATCAGGGAGTTCGAGGTTCGGTCGGACGGTCTGTCCAAGATCCAGGATCATGATGACTGGATGCTGAATCCGGCCATCTTTCAGTTCCTGGATCCTTGGATTGCTGGGGGGTACTGGCACACCTGTGATCGGTTTGCTACAGACAAGAACTGTCTGTTGCCCCGTTTCAACAGTGCATGGTACTGCCCCGGCACCTCTGGGGTGGATACTTTCAGTCAGTCGGACTGGAGGGAGCACGTGAATTGGTGCAACCCTCCTTTTCGGTTGATTGGCAGGCTTCTCCTGTTTCTACAGGCGGAGAGGGCAGCTGCTACGGTGGTGGCCCCTATGTGGGTCTTCCAGCCGTGGTGGGTGCTGCTGTGCCCGGATGGGGTGCATTTGGCTGATTGTGTGGTCCAGTGGACTGAGCTCCAGCCGTCTGCGGACACCTTTCTCCCTGGTCTTGGCAGGGCCAATGAGCGGGGGGTGGGGTTGCCTCGGTTTCGGGTCCTGGTGGTGCGGGTTTCCTTTGATGAGAGGGAGCCCGCGGGCCTCGGGTCCCGTTGCACTCTTGGTGGCTGTGAGAGGTGTTCTTGGGGCCGTGGGCTCTTGCGGGGTCTGCCCTTTCTGCAGGCACCATAGGCACTGGGGAGTTTTGGGATGGCTTGCGGTTCTCGGAGACGGACCCTCTGGAGCGGCAGCTTCTGCGGGACATCCAGGGTGCGGTGCTGGAGACTAGGAAGCAGGGCACCATTGATGGGTATGCCCGGGCTTTTGTGCGGTACCAGAGGTGGTGTGCTGAGAGGGACCCCCCTCGGACTGCGGTGGTGGCTGACCCGGTCACGGTGGCCTTGTATCTGCAGTATGTGGCCAATGCGGCCAAGACCTTTTCTGTGGTTAAGACTGCTTCTAGCATGATTTTTCGGGCCCATGAGTATGCTTTGGTTCCGGCGGACAGGAACCCCACTGGTCATAGGCTTGTGGCTGCGGTCCGTGAGGCGGCTCACCGCCGGTTGGGTGACAGGAGGTTGGCTAGGAAGGAGCCGCTTGAGTATGAGTTTGTGGTTCGGGGTGCGGTGTGCTGGGTTCGGTCTGGGGGAGTGACTAGGCGTATGTTTGCTACGGTCACGGTGTCTATGTGGGTGGCATTCATGCGGTATGACTGTGCGGGGTCCTTGCGGGTGGTGGACGTGCGGTTCTTTGAGACCCACATGTGCCTGTTCCTCGAGCAGAGGAAGACGGATAAGTATCGGTTCGGCCAGGTGGTTGAGGTGGTCAGGGCGGCTCCGGGGCAGGAGTTGTGCCCGGTTGAGCTGCTCCAGCAGTGGGTTGACATTCAGATTAGCAGAGGGGTCCTGCCGCATGAGCCTCTGTTTCAGCAGATTGATGGTAGGCGGTTTGCCCGTCGGCCGGAGGAGGATTGCTTGTCGGGTGGTCCTTTGGACTATCAGCAGTTGCGTCGGTACCTGTTCCGTATGTTGGCGGAGGCATCGGGGTTGGATGCTGATGAGCTGAGGCAGCTGTATGGGACCCAGTCTCTGCGGTCTGGCGGGGCTACGGCTGTGGCGGAGGCTGACCAGGTTGCAGACCACGAGTTCAATCAGTTCGGTGGTTGGAGCTCGTCAGCGGCCTGTGCTACTTACAAGGCCTCGAGCTTGGACCGCCGCCTGGCAGTGTCCAGGAGCATGCCCCATGCTCAGATCAGTATGCAGGCCCTGCCCCTTGCCATCTTGGACTCCATTGTGCACTGTGTTGTGGTGATCTTTGTGGTGTTGCACCGGCCGGGTTTGACAGATACCCGCCTTAGGGCTCTCTGAGCCGTAGCTGATTAGAAAACTGAGAGTTTTCTGGTCAGCGGAGGATGACTGTCAGTATGACAGTCATCTGGAGCTGATCGGAAAACTGAGGTTTTCTGATCAGCGGAGGCCTGAAGAGGCCCTCCCTGAACGGTTTTGACAGTTGCCGTTAACTGTGGAATTCTGTGGAGTCCCGCCCGCCCGCCCTGTTGCAGGTGATGCCGCATCGGCTACTGGTGGTGAGCTGACGGAGCAGGAGAAGGAGGATGTGGCGTGCTTGGAGCAGCTGGGTGTCCAGTGGGGCATGGAGGCAGAGCCCGCAGAGGGGCAGTTGGCTCAGTAGATGGCAGATGGACTTGCTCCTGCCTTAGGCCACCTGTAATTGCATGCAGTAGGCAATAGTATCCTCCATGGGGGCCCCGGTCTGGGTGACCTTCATGCCTGCTGCATGTTAGGCCTAGGGTAGAAGGCTCTCTTGGGACCTGGTCTGTTATTGCCAGGTAGCATCGGACACGGCTTGTGCGGTGCCTTAGCTTTTGGGGGTTTCAGCCCTGAGAGAGCAGATATTTTCTGATGATTATGTCCGTATGTCGTCGGGTCTTATGACTCTTAGTCTCGGGATAGCACCCTTTGGGGTGGGACCGAGTGGGGTTTGGACTTCTGGACTTGTCGTATTTATTTTTATAATCCACACACAGTGCACCGGCCGGGTTTGACAGATACCCGCCTTAGGGCTCTCTGAGCCGTAGCTGATAAGAAAACTGGTCGAGACCTTGACGAGTACAGTGACCGTGTGCATTATGACGTGTGTGCATTATGACGTACATCAGTTTTTCATTACAAACTCCATATTCTAAGTTGATACAATCTTCGATTTCGCAATAAAAACAAAGGATTTCACTTGATCGTCCGATCGCGCGCGATATAAAACTAAGGGTGTACATGCTAATTTATATAAATATCGATTCTCTTCCTATCCAGTAAAATGCCCGAAAAAATAGCGCGCGATTTCACGAAATAGCGTTCAAACGCGTGATATATTCGATCTGGCAAAACGTAGCCGGAAAAGGACGGGCAACGAAAAAAACATCTGTTTTCCTCTGATTTTTGTCGATTCGAAGCTCGATTGTGTATACATTGCATATATTCTCTCCTAATGATATTCGAGTTGGCGTCGCGGACCCAGCGCGATATGCAAAAGGGAAGGGTTATACGCGCTGGAACTGGAACGTGGTTTCCGTCTCAGTCCCGAAAAAATTCTGAACCAGCGTGACGGTCATATCGTCTCGCATCGTCTCGCGTGTCATCGTGAATTTAATTTCCAGGATTATTAAAACAAATCATCTATTTATCTTCCATCGATATCGCGGATACGATTGCCGTTGGCGTTGACTCGCTCAAGGATAAAGAGCTGCGCACCAACATTTACTGCTCATAATTTTCTCAACGGTCCTTCGCTTCGCCTCATGGGCGGAACGATGTCGTGGCTGCTGTGTTATGCGCAGGGATTTCGGAAGTGTTTGACTGCTTTTTATTTTTCAGTTTGTTTATGCATATGTGCCGACTCACGATACTCGTTTTGTGCAGCTTGTGTCGCAGGTTTTCCGATGGCGAGGAGGGGCGCGCTTTCTTGAGGTGTGGAAGTCTAGGGCAACCTAGCTTGGGATCACACCCAACCACATCGGACCCACCTTGTCCTCACGTTTTACTCAACTCACTTTGAATATGCATACAAAGTTTGAGCAGCATCGGGTTGGGATAAGCTATAGACTGATTTTGTTTTTGGGTTTATGGCGTCTTCTTCGCGACCTCTTGGGGTGTGGAAGTCAAGGTTGGGCATGCCAACCTTGCTTGGGTTCGAACCCAACAACATCAAAGGCATCTCATTTGCATATATTCATGCACTTGTCTTCGATATTCATGCAAAGTTTTAGGATCTTTGAGTTAGGATAAGCCTTAGGCAGATTTATCTTTGTGGGTTATGGCGCATTGTTTCCTTCTTGAGGTGTGGAAGTCAAAGTTGGCGTTTACCAACTTCGCTTGGAATCAAACCCAACCACGTCGGTATCGTACTATTATCTTTTATGTAACTTCAATAGTTATCCATATTTGCGTTTAATGACGTTAGGTCTTGTCATAGGCTTATGGGTTCATGGCGAACCCAAACCCAAAGCAAATAAATCTGCCTTAGAAATCAATTGCTCGTTTCGCGCACAAGTAACTTGAAGCCTTGAGCTTCAGGTAACTCAAATATATATACGTTGGCAGTATTTGTGCCAAGTTTCGTACGCTAGAACGCACGGGAAGCCCTCGGCTGTTTGGCATCTTTGGGTTTGGGTACGTTCGAACCCAAACCCAATAAATCTGCCTTAGAAATAAATTGCTCGTTTCGCGCACAAGTAACTTGAAGCCTTGAGCTTCACGTAACTTGAAGGTACATACGTTGGAAGTATTTATGCCATGTTTCGTGATCTAGAACTTACGGGGAGCCCTCGGCTGATTGGCATCTTTGGGTTTGGGTACGTTAAACCCAAACCCAAATTACTCTTTATCAAGAGGCGACCATTCCGTGTACACTCATTGAAAGTCTTTGCGCTTAAGAGGGTGCACTAATATTACTGCCAGCAATATTAGTGCCAAGTTTGGCACTAATATTGCGCTAGTACGCACGAAAAGCCCTCGGCTGCAAAGTTTTTCATGCTTTGTGTCGACCTCAAGAAGGAAACAATGCGCCATAACCCACAAAGATAAATCTGCCTAAGGCTTATCCTAACTCAAAGATCCTAAAACTTTGCATGAATATCGAAGACAAGTGCACGAATATATGCAAATGAGATGCCTTTGATGTGGTTGGGTTCGAACCCAAGCAAGGTTGGCATGCCCAACCTTGACTTCCACACCCCAAGAGGTCGCGAAGAAGACGCCATAAACCCAAAAACAAAATCAGTCTATAGCTTATCCCAACCCGATGCTGCTCAAACTTTGTATGCATATTCAAAGTGAGTTGAGTAAAACGTGAGGACAAGGTGGGTCCGATGTGGTTGGGTGTGATCCCAAGCTAGGTTGCCCTAGACTTCCACACCTCAAGAAAGCGCGCCCCTCCTCGCCATCGGAAAACCTGCGACACAAGCTGCACAAAACGAGTATCGTGAGTCGGCACATATGCATAAACAAACTGAAAAATAAAAAGCAGTCAAACACTTCCGAAATCCCTGCGCATAACACAGCAGCCACGACATCGTTCCGCCCATGAGGCGAAGCGAAGGACCGTTGAGAAAATTATGAGCAGTAAATGTTGGTGCGCAGCTCTTTATCCTTGAGCGAGTCAACGCCAACGGCAATCGTATCCGCGATATCGATGGAAGATAAATAGATGATTTGTTTTAATAATCCTGGAAATTAAATTCACGATGACACGCGAGACGATGCGAGACGATATGACCGTCACGCTGGTTCAGAATTTTTTCGGGACTGAGACGGAAACCACGTTCCAGTTCCAGCGCGTATAACCCTTCCCTATGCAAAATACCCCCATTTATATACCATGGGGTGGTCAAAATTTTCATATGGGCACGACGTTTGGGTGCGAATCAAGATTTTCCGTATATTTATACACTGGCACCGAACGATCAATATGTTTCATAACGAATCCCATATTAAGGCGTTGCGTCATAATGCACACACCAGTATCACACCCCCATCAATGCGCAGGGTTGTGGAAGCCCGAGATTTTAATATTTTTAAATTCGGTTTTTTGGGAACCAATCTTGACTGGCAATGTGAGATCTCGACCGTTTGCGCGCGTATATCGAACGACCGAGCTCGTCCTGGGGGGCGATCAAAAAAGTGCGTCATAATGCACACGGTCACTGTACTGACCTCGTGCGGATTTTACGAGTCCGTGACGTGACACCAAACCATAGAATCAGCCTTAGGCGTGAGGGCACGCTGACGGGCAGTCGGCAGACTACAGTAGGCTCTAGTCTCACTGCTGTAGAGACTTGAAAATGTCGAATTAAGTTTTTTCAGATGAGATGATGCATGATCGATGATGCAGATGAAGAAAAACTGTAAAAGGATTTTCCGAGAAATATCTTCGAACGGTGCGGTGGACAAACGAAAGCATTCATTAGTCATTATTTTTACCGATGACGTCCAACATATTCTAGATTGTTGAAGCTCTACACTACACTAGCATAATATAAAACGCGCTCCCTCTCGAATAATAGGTAGGCAAACTAGTGGCAGCAATGTTTAGCCGTTCGGCACCTCCAGGCATCTTTTACGTCAGAGGGCTACCGATCAAGGCGCACAAGCGAACGAGTAGACGAGTGCACGAGTCGGCGCTGCGCGGTACAGCTCGTATTCATAGTCGTACAGGTAGCCGCTCATGCGATGTATGTTGCCGTTCATCACCGAGGACGTATGTCGCAACGGGAAGAAAGGAGCAGAGCGATGCCACAGAGCAAGATGGCTCGAGCAAAGGGCCCGAAGAAATCGCCTTGGACTTGCGTACCATTCCTGGAATTGGTCAGGCAACTGAAGCAGAGCTTATGTCTTCCAGCGATATTTCTTCCACGGTTGCTTTGTGCAAGGTATGATGCGCTGCACGGTCGCGGTTAAGTGCACTTGCTCAACAAAATGAGCATTCCAAGTTGGAGGTCTTGTGATCACACAGGTTTGGATTGAGCAGTACAACCTAAATCCCGATGAGATGAAAGAGTTTCTTCTCAGCTTTCGCTCCATTAACAGCAAGCGTGGCGAGGCCATTATGAGCTGGCTTCAAGAGCAGAGCTTGGATGGGTAAGAAGTGTCGTATGCTCGTTTGCTGGGGTGGCAATCTCTCGTTGTACCCACCACTGCGTTCACAAATCGCTGCAGGCTCTCCGGGTACTTCTTTTCTCAGTACCCAGTGGAATGGTTTCAAACAGTGTGGCGAAATCTGGAGGGAACGGAAACGGAAATAGCACGCAGAAGCCTGCCAAAGCGAAAGCCGATCCAGCAGTCGAGTTTCAGCACCCAGAGGTCCTTCGGTCGCATCTCCACTCATCCTTGTTTTGACGTCATGTAGCTAAATTTTTCTGAAATATTGTTTACATGTTTGAAGACAAGCTGCTGTGACGTCGCGTAGCTCACTTTTTCTGAAAATCTGATTACATGTTTGAAGACAGCCGCATCCTATTGGACCTGACCCGTTGTCTACACGACCTGTCTTGGGGCGAGCGCTGAAAAAGATGTTGCTCATCCGTAGAACGGCAGCGTGCTTAACTTCATATCGAGCGCGGCCCCAAATTTAGACAAACTGCTGGCATTTTTACAGCAAGGACAAGTGACCCAGCGAAACCACTCCGGCCGTTACCGAGTTTGTTATCTGGATTCTCATCCACCTGGCTTATCGGGAATCTTGCTTGCGGTTTGCCGAGCGCACGATATCCCTGCACGCACAGGCAAATCCAGTGTTGTCACGACTTATACGAAATATGGTATCTTGCACGCGTTAAAAAGGCGGTGTGTGGGTATCTCACGCGCGCGCGCACCGCTTCCCGTCGTTCACGCCACCAAAGGACCCTTTCAAAGGCTGCATACAGGAGTTTGGTCTCTGTGCTCTCCTCTCCATTGAGCGTGTGCGGTCCACCCTGAACGTTAACGCAGTCGCGGCGGCGTTTCTACAGCCGGCAGCGGACATACAAACGGAAGTGGGAGTTGCATACCGGCTGTATGAGGAGGAGTGTGCGAAATGGAATCCCGGGACGGCGCGACTGGACCTGGAAGCGTACGGCGAGGAGCTGCTGTACGAGGCCGAGGCCCGCTTCGGCATGCGCTCAACCTCCCACGACACACTTCTCGAGGCATCACTCCCACCATACCTCCTCGACCCGCCTCCCCCAAACCGCTGCCCCTGCCTACCCAGCTGTCCCCTTGGCCTTGTGCAGTTCTTTTTCGACTTGAGTTGCTATTAGCGTGAAACGCAGCGACAAATGATTTCTGGCGGATGGCAAACCTTCACACGCTCCTCACATCCAACCGGCTGGCATCTTTCCCACTTGACTCCCCCGTCCCGAGTGGTCCTTCCGCGCGGGACAAGGTGGAAGGTGCCCAGGTCAGCTACAGGCTGTCCCACAGACTCGTGGTGCCGGCCTACAGCTTGGCACACCGCACGCCGCCGAAGGGAGCGGAGAGAACGGCAATGTGCACGGAGCGTCCCAAGTCGGCGCACTTCCGATGAATCTTCGCGAGCCGGGATCTCGCAAGGGTGTCCTCCCTGTGGCAGGAGGGAAAAGGCCAGGCCTCCGATTGTTGATGTCGTGCAATCTCCGCCGATGCGAAGCCCGCAGGATATTACCACGGGCACTTCGGCAGGCCACACGCTTTCATGCTGGCAGATAGCTTGAGCAGGACCTCCTCGAGTTGTATTATGCGGAAGTGCGCCTTCTTATGGCCGGGTTTTGACGGTACCTATGTGCCACCTATGTGCGGGGCCTGGCAGGCTTTCTTTACGAAGAATCCGGTGCTCGTCAAAGCTGCACATACCTGCTACCTCGAGAACGTGGAAGGTCTCGTGTAGCCTCCCCGAGCCCGAGGCCCTGCTTGCTGGGAACCCTGGAGCTGGGATCCGCCACTAGGGGAGCACACTCTTGGTGGTCGCTGCAGTGGCTTTAGCGAGGGTCCGACGCAACTCCTGCTTGCGTGCCGAGGGCCTGCAGATAGTTCCCTCAAAATGATCACGGCGGAAGCGCCTCTCCGGGTAGGGAGGGAGCGATAGGCATCTATCTTAATATATGCCGGTATGTGGGAATTGGAGGTGGTTGCAGGAGGGGATCTACTGGTGGAGGACCTTGTGACCATTGTGGAGCTTGTGGGTGAGGGGGATGCTCTGAGCAGCGAGATCTGGTGGTACCTCTTCTTCTGTACCAGGTGAGAACTGAGGCGGAGAGATTGAGACTGAGTGCCTGTCATCCTCTGGGGCACTGTCCGCGCTAAAGTTTGAGGTAAAATTGCCGCTTTGACGGCTGCGCTTGAGGTTGAGCTTGAACAATATCCTCTGCTCATTCGGGTGCGTCTGAGTTTGAGACTAAGCGCCCACATCCTCTCCAAGGATCTTCCTCTCTCACTCTCTCTTGAGCAGGCCCAAAAGAGAGAGTGAGAACAAGGGCCTCGCATTCCTTGCTCAGAAGGCTGCGCCTCAGATTGAGATCGAAGGTGGCCGTCTGATTTCTCTTTGCTGAGCCGATCGCGTCTAAGATTGAGGCTGAGATTGTGCAGCGCACAACCTCTACTGAGCCGGCTGAAATAAATTCAGTGACTGCCTTTATTTGTCACACTGGCTGCGACTGAGATTGCCGTCGGCACTGAACGCCTCTCATGCTCTGCTGAGTTTGAGCGCCTCAGATTGATTTTAAGCGCCTGACATCATCGGCCGGGTCGGCTGCACCTGAACCTGGCAGTGACACCGAAGGCCCGGTCGCACCTGAGAAGGAGCTTTAGTGTCTCACAGCCTTTGCAGTGCGTGCTGCGCCTGAGATTGATATTGAGCCCCTGACATCCTCTCCCACGCCGCCTGCACCTGAGATTGATATTGAGCCCTGGCTATCCTGCGCCGGCTGCCTGGATGAGGTTGGCGCCTGACTTCCTTTGCCGCGCCAGTGCTGAATAAGGTTGAGCGCCTGACTTCCCTTTGCCCTTGAGCACGCCTGCAGAATGAGGTTAGCGCGCCCGGCCATCCTTTGCCGCGTCGGCCACACCTGAGAATAAGGTTGACCGCCCTGACTTCCTTTGCCGCGCCGGCTGCACTGGATTGAGGTTGAGCGCCTGACATCGCTTTGCCGCGTCGGCTGCACCTGAGATCGAGGTTGAGCGCCCTGACTTCTTTACCGCGCCCGGCCTGCACCTGAGAATGAGGTTGAGTGCTGACTTCACTTGCCCCGCGCCGGCCGCACCTGAGGAGAGTGGAGTGCAGGCGCCTGACTTCCTTTGCCGCGCCCGGACGCACCTGAGAATGAGGTTGAGCGCCTGACTTCCTTTGCCGCGTCCGCCGCACCTGAGATTGAGGTTTAGCGCCTGACATCATCGGCCGGGTCGGCTGCACCTGAACCTGGCAGTGACACCGAAGGCCCGGTCGCATCTGAGAAGGAGTTTTAATGTCTCACAGCCTTTGCAGTGCGTGCTGCGCCTGAGATTGATATTGAGCCCCTGACATCCTCTCCCACGCCGCCTGCACCTGAGATTGATATTGTGCCCCTGACTTCCTCTCCCACGCCGCCCGCGCCTGAGAATGAGGTTGAGCGCCTGACTTCCTTTGCCGCGTCGGCCGCACCTGAGAATGAGGTTGAGTGCCTGACTTTCTTT
>LGRX02033626.1:0-32603 GCA_001247695.2 Cymbomonas tetramitiformis | reverse complement strand
TCACATAGTTATAACCTTGAACAACGTGCGCTGCATCTGAGGGTCTGGCACAGTCGATGCGAGTGCGGGACAGTTATCTGAAGAAAAGAATTCTAGTTCGAAAACAAAACAACCGCAGCAGCCTGTGTAGAATGCCCTGCGGCACAGACGCCCCGTTAGCGAGACCGTTGGGTTTGATCCCAAGCGGGAACCAGGTTCCACGGACTACGGCCTCTAAATGTCTACGGCAGCGGGATAGTGGCCACGGTTTATGATAATCTCAGATGCACTCCATGCGCTGAGTTCGTTGGTTCCTCGGCGCGAATGCATGAACGGCGGCGGACCTGCGGGCGCACACAACCGCCAAAGCGCCTTGCTTCACTGTGGGGAATGAGCGCACAGCAAACCTACTGCATACTGTAAGAGGAATGAAACTATTCTCATAAAACCAGCATGGTGTCGTCTCGCGTTGACAGAAATGGCAAGCGCAGCGGCAACTCACACCGAGGAAGCAGATCACGCGCCTGCAGTCCGCGGCTCTTGCAGAGCGAGCGACGGAATGTCGAGGGGTTGCGGTTATAGCCGTTTTCGCGAGCACTTTCTAATAATGTCACAAAATATTACGCCAGTTCGGACTTTTTGGCGTGCCTTCTGCGTGTTTTCACGACCTAACGTCAGACCGTATCATTGCGTGAAGCCGTGAACTGTGCATCCGATGATCTGAAAGGCGTGAGCATTTCGCGGGAAGATTCGAATCTTGGGAGCGAACGTTTGGACTTCGCCATAAATCGCCGGCGAAACGAACGTGACGACGCTCGCGTCACGCCTCCATGAGGTCAGGTCGCGATTTCAGGTCACAATGACGCGATCTGGTCATGACATCCTTCCCACCTAGTGTTGGATAGGCTTCATCGAAACATACAGGCACGCAGATCCTGCTAAACTACTGAAATGCACTGTGTCAGCAAGTCAGCTTGAAGAATTCAAAGGTGTCAAAGCAGAAACATAAACCAAATTGAAGACCATGTTGAGGTCAAAGTACATCTCAGCACACCACCAGAGTGGTGTACTGCCAGAGTCAGAAGGAAAGCTACTCGGGGTCAAAGTTAAGAGGGGCACCGTCACCACAATGTCCACAGTAGTAGCTTTCAGCACTGCTCTCCAGTGGGTCAGGCGGCCGGTGAACCACCGTCGCAGCACCCAGGGAGTGCAGTACTGCATCCAGAGTGACGGGGTCCAGCTCGGATATACCAGGGTAGATGCATAAATCCCCCCTGCACAGCACAGGCTGCGGTGCGGCCCGACCCGATACCTGCACAGAGTCGATGTCATTGGCCGCCGTGTATGTAGGCGGCAGCTCCCACTCCCATGATCGAGACCAAAAGAAAGAGAGAGACGAAGTAATGAAACCCCCACGGACCCGCGTGCGCGGGGAAGCCCCATGGCGGCTTGCCACAACCGTAGGTGCGGGATGCACCACCAGACTGAGGCACGTGGGTCGCGGACTCCGACGCATGATTTGCCGAAATGGCCGGAGTCCGCGGCTTCACGATGAAGCTGCCATCGGCGAGGTCCTCGTAGTCGTCCGTGCCGTAACCCGTGAGATCAACCTGCCCGATGGCGGCGTGGTTCACGGTCTGAACGAACCCAGCGAACTCCCCGTCCGCCTCCGCTGTGGTGGTCACCCGCGCCGATTGCAGTGGCGCGGGTTTCACATCCTTTCCCTGCGAGACAGGCATAGCAGGGGCCGGCACGGCGGATGCCGATGCCGCCGCACCGCCTGCCGGAACCTGCTCCTCTGGCGTGGTCCCCGCTACGGCGGGTCCGCACACCAGAGCCGAAGCCTGCTGCTCGATGGCTACTATCCGACAGTCCTTCCCCAAGGACTAAATTGAAAACTAGTCCTTGAGGAAGGACTAGCGCCGTCGATTTTTTGGGGACGACCTAGCCAATGCCAGTGACCCTATGGCTCGGTTTGTGTCATCAATGTGACCTAAACTAAGTCCCTTAATGCCCCATTGGCCACGGGATGGCGCATGTTGTTGTCGGTGGACGCCCATGTGGCATGCACCCTACTATTTCCATGAAATCCATTCAAATCGCCAAGCTGATTTCAGTACCTGATTTTCATGAATTTTTTTTTGGGAGAGCTCTAGGTCCCAGATAGGTGCCGCAAGTGGTAATATTGCACAAGTATAGGCTATCCAATGATAGGTGGGCGTGGCGGTGAGTTGGGGTTATGCCATTGGTCGCTATATGGCTACTGCTTGGTGGTACTTGTCATATTTATATCAGCTGGAACTGCTTAAGTATGGGGCCACATTGCCCAAATTGCAGCTTTGCATGGCCCATATCATGTGGTCTATGGGACATATTACAAATAGTGAGCATAGTGATGCATAAATATGACTTCAAACTATACCTCGGTATTTTTTGGGAAATTTTCCAACCATTAGGGTGCGTGTTATTGATTATTTTGCTCGAATTTTGGGTCAAAAAATGTCATAATTCAGCATTTTCGTCTTAACCGCTAGCACCCCGCCTGCGGTACCCCCTGCTACTTCCAGCAACACCGACGTTGTTGTCGCGTTGCGGAAGAACCTTGTCAACCAGCATGCAGCGGTTGACGCGGCCTACACGGGGCGCTTACATCGGGCTTGGGCCAAGGGTATCCGCGAGGATATCCTTGGTTCCAAGAAACATCATTATCGTGGTACTGACGACACCGACCGCCTCTCCGAGTTGGTGGTGCAGCTTCGGACCGAGTTTGAGTCCGCTGGGTTGGACTTGGCCCCCTTTGACCTCGACGACCCCACCTCTCTGGTTATCGAGAAGGTTAATGGACTCCTCTATGACGTCTTGGCCCTCGTCGTTGACAGAGCGAAGTCCTCTCCGGAGGCCTTTCGGCCGGTTTCGGGAAAACATTTGTTTTTTCTTGTTTTGACATCTTTTGCATACTTAAGGGTCAAAATTCTTTCGGCCAATCTTCGGTCAAACCCTCTTTTCGGGAGGCTCTCTCGGCCGGGGCCGGTCAATCACGACAGGACTTCTCCCTGGCTCGTTGAGTGGAACTGTGGTCGACACGGCTTCGGGGTACGGATTCTGGCGACCGTGATGGACGTCGCGCTCTCATTGACATCATCAAGGGGTATGTGCCGGCCCTACGCGAGAGCCACCGGCCAGAGCCCGCGGCTCTTCGTTATCCCGCGAGCGTTGACCCGCGCGCCTTGGTGCGCCTTGGTGCGTGGTGGCCGTGCGGGCGGGGGGCAGCAGCCGCAGCCGCAGCATCGGGGGAAGCAGCATCCGAAGGGGTTTCGCGTGGGTGCAGGCAACCCCCCGGCGGTCGGCTTCGACCGCGACAACATGAAGGCAAAGCCACTGTGCCACCGCTGCCGCAAGGCCGGTAAAGGTGAGGTATATCACCCTTACCGCGACTGCCCGCTTGGCGGTCGCCAACACTCGCCAGCCACGGCCGCGGCTTTCTGCATTCCCATTGAGCAGGAGGACGCGGAGGGCCTGCACGCACTGGCGCTCGTGCAGGTCTTCCAGGTTAAATATGCGGTATTACTGTATTCATCTTGTAAATATATGATTTTCAGGGATATTTTGGTCCTCATAAAATGGTTGATGGAGTAAAAAAAACCCAACATGACCCCCATTTTATTTTTCATAGTCTTTTAGTATTATGAGTAAGGGTCCTTATTCTCGGGGCACAAGAAAAGTTAACCTGTAGATTGGTCAAGATGGCCGAAATAAATTTCAAAAATCAAAATCTGGTGCCCCTTGGTACTATTCTCACGGTACCCGTCGATCCACACGTTAATTTTCCCTCTACTATTTCTTTTATGAAAGCGATTTCATAATGTTGAAGCATGAGCGAATAAAAAATGGGGGTCATGTTGCGTTTTTGAGAGCTAGGAGTGCATATGTGGCGGGCAGCGGGCCCACTGGTATCTGCACTTTATGAACTAATGTATCGATTAAAATACACCCTAATTAGGGGTGTTACATGACATTTATAATTTTAATCCGAAAATATACCTCTTTATAAGGAACAACTTCCGCGAAATAGATCGTGAAAATTCGAAATACTCAATCAAGAATGATTTTTTAGATTAAATGCCATTTAATTGAATTAAATGGGTGCACCCTTAAGGGTAGGGTGCCGTGATCTCACGAATTAAAAAGTACTGATCACAATTTCCATAGTTAACACAATTAAATTTTCATTGCAAAGCTGCCACTTGTTGAAATTTATAGCGCAGAATTTTGCAACATGACCCCCTATTTTTATTGGCTAGGATCCAAGAATGGTGAGTTAACTGATGGTTTTCTGATCAGTGTAGTATGACAGGCAGTATGACGGTCATACGGAGCGGATCTGAAAACTGAGGTTTTCTGATCAGTCGGAGGCCTAAGAGGCCAGCTTCGGTACTGAGAAGGCTTCTTGCCGTGTTACTGTGAGTGTGTGGACTTTAACACCGTAAGTTTTTCAGTGTATATATATTTTCAGTAGTATATCGTATATTGATTATGGAGTGGTACACCGATCCGATTTTGTGCCAGAGGCGTATTGATGATTTGCACGCGCAGCCGGCGTACGCGAACGCCTTTGCTGCGTTTCAGGATGGCGAGGAGCTTACGCAACCGCAACAGAAGTTGATGAGGCAGATGGAGAGAGCGACAGCACGCCTTGCTGAGCTCAAGGGGCTTTCTCAGGTGGCTTCTGGTGACCGTAAGCGTCCGTGGGAAGCCGCAGTTGACCTCTCACAGCTGCCAGGGTCCGATCGCCTCGAGCTGACGCGCAACGATTCCGATGGCAAAGACAAGGGTTTCCGCAAGCAGTTTCTCGAGACCCAGCACCACTTCGTGGCGCACTCTGCGTCACAGTTGGCGCTTGTTGATGCCAAGAAGGAATTAGAAGGTGTGGAGCTTCCTGAATCCGTCACTCTTGCGTTGGAATTTCTTTCAGAGACTGCGGAGAAAGGAGTTGCGCGCGCCAAAGCTCGCGCGAAGATTTTGGCGTTGGTTTCAGACAAGGGGCCAGAGGTTGGCTGGAAGATGTGCGAGAAGTTAGAACGTAAATCCTACGCTGAGGATGAGGAAGATGAGAAATTAATGCGAAAAGCTGAGAAAGAGGTGAAGGCTGAGAAGCTTCACGCTGCGCAAGCCGCGGCTGCCAAAGGGCGAACTAAGGGCCTGGGCAGAGGTGCCTTCGCTGCGACTCGTCCTGCTGCTCCTGGGGCGCCTCCGCCACCACCGCCTGGTCAGGCAGGACGTGACAGCCAGCTCCAATGCTGGAATTGTAACGAGTGGGGTCACCACCAAAACCAATGCTCGCAGCCGCGCTCAGCCGGCAGAGGCCGTGGCAGAGGCACGGACCGTGTTTGAATTGTGAGAATGTAGCGTCACGATGGCGAGAACAATGTGCTTTGCGGAATGCTTAGCGGTTGTGGTGGAATGCCCAACCACAATGTAAACTCTTGGGGACGAAACGAACCCTAAATTGTAATGAACTTTAAGCCTGCGGGCTGTTGTTTTCCTTGTGTTTCAGGTCTTGAATTGTTTGAGGAAGAGATTGGCGAGGCCGTCCCCTTGTGTGAGCAGGACGTTCCTGTGCCTCGCGTTGCGGGTAGACTTAGGGCGCGTGCTTCTTTTTGGCGGACCTTCGTGCGCTCTTCGTACGTAGTAATGTCTTGGATCGAGAACGGTTTCAATTTGAAGTTTAAGGATGGCACGGTTCCGCCTCGCGTGCACCTGCCTAATCACGTCTCTGCTGTTAGGCATACTGCCTTTGTCACTAAGGCTGTGCAGGAGTGTGTGCTTATGGGCGCCTTGAGAGAAGTCTCGAGGAAGCCGCGGGTTGTCCTACCTTTAATGGTGGACGACTCTCGGGACAAATTGCGGCTGATCTTCAACGGTAAGTGGCTCAATGCTTTCCTAATCTTTCCTAAGTTCAAGTATGAACACCTCCAACCTTTCATAGACTTGCTTAGGAAAGATGATGGGTTGTTTTACTTCGATTATAAGTCGGGGTACTACCACGTTGACCTTCACGAGATGTCTCGCACCTTTGTTGCTGCTGAGTGGCTTGGTAGGTTCTTTTTTGAGTTTGTGTATTGCCTTTTGGTCTAGCCCCAGCTTGCTGGGTGTTTAGGAAGATCGACAAGGAGCTCGTAGGTAAGTGGCGGGTGCTAGAAACTCAGCAGTGCACGAGGGGGAACGCTGCCGACGGTGAAACAACGAACTAAGATAAACTCAGATAATAGACATATATACTGAGTTTGTCACACAAGCTGATCACCGAAGATGACACACTGAATATGACACCTGACTGTACGAACTAGTCAGGGTGTCATTTCCAGCACACCAACTCATCTGAGGTGGACAGCTTGTGACAACACACCACCCTAGCTACTAGGCTTACAGTGTAAGATGCAAGATTGTTAAGCCTAGAAGCTAGAAAAGTCACAAGTGGTTGATGAGAGCTTACGCAAACAAAATGATACTTGCTAAAGCTAGAGATCTTGCTAAAATAAAATCTGATCGGTCAAATTTCATCCTTGCCAGCTAATGGTGGGTGCTCCCACAGATCTCGCCTGTCTGCATGTGATGGGGAACGTAAAAAATAAGTCTGCCTGTCGGTTTAGCCAAATACTTCTGCGAACTGCAAAGGTCTCCTGCCTGTAAATTGTTCGTCTTAATTTTGAAAAGCTGCCCGCAAGTGGTGAGAAATAAGACAACATTCTTCTGTCCAAAACTACAGCAAGTGGTGGAGAAATGTAAAAGGGAACACCGCCTGTCTGTTTAAAGATTAATAAGAACCATCGGAATAATCATCGGACGCAGAGTTCTCAAAATATTCATACTCATCGTAAAATTCAGCACCACCAGCTCCATCGGAATCGTAGGTCCCTACCTCCCAGGCAGCCCACTCCTCTGCGGTGTACTCATTCTCGTCGCTCAACGCAGGCTCATCTCTAAAAGAAACTGTGCCAACATTAAACTCGCTCTGCGGTAAAAATTCCTCCCCAAGTGGGGGCTCCAAAACTCCGCCATAAGAGTCGCCCTGGAAACCTGTGTCCAGGGTTTCATCCTGTTCCAATCGATCGGACGAAAAATGCGGAGCGGCCAAGTGGCATCTTGCTCCTCCTCTACTTCCTCACAACTGTCTGAATCATCGTAATACCCAGGGGGGTACTCCGATTCATCCTCCTCACTACTGTCAACTGCTCAAAATGCTGGTCCTCGATGTCCGCAGAAGGAGGCCCAGGCATAGGGGGCGCGTGAATGTAATGAACTTCACGACGCACAGGAGGGGCCTGTGCGCGCGCGCTACTCGCCCTACCTAGGGATACTAGGTGAGGGTCTAGTGGATGTTATCTGCGTTGAAACTGATTTATTTGCCAAAATTACTGGCGAATCTCCGACGCCTGTCTCACAGAAAGAAACAGCGGAACCCGCAAAATCATCGGAAATAGCACCACCAACCTGTGTGCCCCCTGAAACAATGATCTCCAAAATGATCGGCGGGTCTGCGGTCCAACTTTGCGTAGAAATCTGCGGCGAGCGGAAATGCGCAATAGCCTCGCTCATAGAAGTGCACAAAGAGATCAACCGAGACCTCTTGAGAGTCGAGACTCTCGCAAAACCAGTGTCGCAATAGAATCCAAAAGAGCTAGGAGCTCCTCACTCGAAGAAATCTGAGAAGAATCCATAGAATATAACGAAAATAAGTGTGGAAACAACCCAAGAAAATCCGTAGAGCACCACTCCGTCTAATGGCCCTCGCAAACCGCGAGTTCAAAGCTAGAGCGAAGAATCTGAATCTGAGTGAGCCACAAGGCGTGGACACACTCTCTCGAAATATATGATGAAAATAAATAAAATTCTACGCTAAAATACACAACACGCAAGCGTGAAGTGGTCCCATAACCTGCTAGAAACTCAGCAGTGCACGAGGGGGAACGCTGCCGACGGTGAAACAGAAACAACGAACCAAGATAAGCTCAGATAATAGACATATATACTGGGTTTGTCACACAAGCTGATCACCGAAGATGACACACTAAATATGACACCTGACTGTACGAACTAGTCAGGGTGTCATTTCCAGCAGCGGGGTCTCGGCTTCCGTGTGCACTCGTACGTGGATGATTTTGCTTTTGCAGTGAGGCCCCCCACTCTCACGGACCCCGCGGCTTTGGATGTACCGACCCGTATTATGCAGGAGGTGCGGGAGGCTGGCTGGCTCGTGGCCGAAGCCTCAGCTATATTTCACTCGTACCATAGTGCATATTGGCATAGGCATAGACTTGGAGGGGGGGGTCCTGTTCGTGCCTGAGAAGGCTCTGAACAAGATCCGTGTTTGTGTGTCAGACTTGTTGAGGCTGTTTCACAGGTTGCCCCTGAGGCTCGGAGCCAAGTTTGCAGGCTTGGTCAATGCCCAGTGGTTTGTGCTAGGGGGTGTCACCAGACTGTTTGCTAGGGCGGCTGCTGTGCTCATTGCTGACACCTTGACTTGGGGTTCGTGGGCCTCTCACGTCCCAGGCTCCGATGCTCTCCGGACAGAGCTTGAGTTTTGGCTGACTGACGGCTTCCGTAGGCACGAGGGAGCCCAGGGGGGCGGGGCTCCAGCTGGAGACAGTCCATGCGGACACCTCTGAGGTGGCATGGGGCTCCTGGCTGGAGCATTCTTTAGGAGGACCTGAGCTGCTTGGCCACAGTTATCTGGCCATGTCAGACAGACTGAAGTCATCCACTCTCAGGGAGCTCCGGGGCATTTTTGACTCTCTCCGGGCATTTGATGTTGCTGGCAGGCTGGGGGGGAAGAGGGTGCTTGTCATTTGTGACAACCAGGCTGTGCATTTTGTCATTGAGTCTGGCAGTAGGCATCAGGAGCTCAAGGAGCTAGCATTAGCGGTGCATGGTTTCTGTGCTGATCACGGGGTGGTTTTGTCCTCCCTTTGGATGCCTAGGGAGTTTGAGACCCGGGCTGATGCCCTCTCCAAGATCAGAGACCATGATGACTGGATGGTCAACCCGGCAATCTTTCGGTGGGCTGACCCGTGGATTGTCGGGGGGTGGAGGCACACCCGGGACAGGTTTGCAACTGATAAGAATTGTCTTGTTTTTGACAGTGCAGGTGCCCCGTCTTTCAACAGTGCTTGGCACTGTCCAGGTACGTCTGGGGTTGACACTTTCAGTCAGACGGATTGGCGGGAGCACGTCAACTGGTGCAACCCGCCTTTTCGGATGATCGGGAGGCTTCTGCTGTTTCTGCATGCTGAGGGGGCTGCGGCCTCCATTGTGGCCCCGGTCTGGACTTTCCAGCCGTGGTGGGTCTTGCTGTGTCCCGACGGGGTTCACTTGGCAGACTGTGTGGTGCAGTGGGCGGAGCTCCAGCCTTCTGCGGACACCTTCCTCCCTGGCCTCGGAAGGGCCAATGAGGGGGGGGTGGGCCTGCCGGACTTTCGAGTCCTCCTCTTGCGGGTCTCCTTCGATGAGAGGGAGCCTGCGGGCCCCGGACCCCGTTGTACCTTGGGAGGTTGCAGGGCTTGTGACTGGGGTAGGGGTATGAGATGGGGGCTGCCTTTCATGCAGGCATCGTAGGCACTGGGGAGCAGTGGGCTGGGCTGCAGTTCTCCGTGACGGACCCGCTGGAGATGCAGTTACGGACAGACATGGTGTTGGCGGTGTCTGGCACCCGTGAGGCTAGCACCATGCGGGGCTACTCTCGGGTGTTCGTGCGGTACCAGGCCTTCTGTCAAGACCGTGACCCGCTCAGGGTGCCTGTTCCTGCCGATCCAGTCACGGTGGCTATGTACTTGCAGTACATAGCCAATGCGGCCAAAACATTCTCTGTGGTGAAGACCGCTTCGGCTATGGTCTTCACTGCTCATGACTTGGCTCTGGTCCCGGCGGACCGGAACCCCACTTCTCATCATCGGCTGGTGGCCGCGGTACGGGAGGCGGCTCACAGGAGGCTGGGGGACAGGCGGCTCAACAGGAAGGAGCCGCTGGAGTTTGCTTTTGTGCAGAGTGGTGCCCATTGTTGGTTGATGCTGGGAGGGGTCACTCGGCAGATGTTTGCTACACTGGGTTTGGACATGTGGACAGGCTTTTGGCGGTATGACTGTGCGGAGAAGGTGAGGCTGCGGGATATGAAGTTCTGTGAGACCCACATGACCACCTTCCTGGAGAAGCGGAAGACGGACAAGTACAGGTATGGTCAGCTGGTGGAGGTTGCTCGGGCGGCGGAGGGGCAGCCTTTGTGCCCAGTGGAGGTCAGTCAGAGGTGGGTTGACACTCAGATTGCACGGGGAGTGCAGCCCGATGAGCCACTGTTCCAGCAGATTGATGGCAGGCGGTTTCGGCGGGACCCGTCGGCTGACTGCCTGACGGGGAAGAGGCTGGACTATCCTCAGTTGAGGAAGTACCTGTTCAGGATGCTTGGTGAGGCATCCGGGCAGGACCCCGAGGCTCTGAGGCAGCTGTATGGGACCCAGTCCCTGCGGTCTGGTGGGGCCACGGCGGTGGCTGCGGCTGACCAGTTACTGATTTCGATTTCAATCAGTACGGTGGCTGGAGCTCGTCGGCGGCTGCGGCCACCTACAAGGCTACCAACCTCAACCGCAGGCTGGCGGTGTCCAGAAGCATGCCCCATGCTCAGCAGAGTAGGCGGCCCTTCTTGCCTGATTGCTTGATAAGCTGCCATGCATTGTACGTGCACTGCTTTGTGGTGCGTCTTTGTGTGCTTGCACCGGCCGGGTTCCATTCACATATGTGTCATATGTGTCATGCAAGCTGGGCTATGTAGCCGCAGCTGATTAGAAAACTGATGGTTTTCTGATCAGTGTAGTATGACAGGCAGTATGACTGTCATACGGAGCGGATCTGAAAACTGAGGTTTTCTGATCAGTCGGAGGCCTAAGAGGCCAGCTTCGGTATTGAGAAGGCTTCTTGCCGTGTTACTCTACTGTGAGTGTGTGGACTTTCCCACCCGCCCTCCCTTGTGCTTCGGGTACGGATGTGATGGAGAGGCCGCTTTCAGTGCAGGAGCTGCACGCTGCAGGACTTGGAGGACCTGGAGTTGTTGGGCTCTGAGCTGGAGGCTGTGCAGATCCGGCCCGCAGAGGGGCAGTCGGCTCTTTAGGGTGTAGGTAGAGGAGACTAGTGCTGGAACAGTCACACCGCTTGCTTTGTGACTCTTCCTATAGTAGTGTGTATGACTGTCACCCGAACCCGAACCCTAACTGTTTATGCCCATATAACGGGCTAACTTATCAGCTTTAATTCATTCTGAGAAAACCTATCACTGAGTGAATATATCCCGAGTCCTAGGGGTATATCCAACAGGTTTGGCCCCACGCACTCTTTATTCAGACACTGCGAATTTTAGCCATGTCTGGCTAAACAGCGACGCTTGAGATGGAGTGAGGGGCTCCACTAGAGGCGCGGCGGAGCGGTATGGCCTAGCTGATGCCTGGTTGATTGGACTTACGGGGGGGCTTGTGCACGAGGCGGACTTCATTTTCCTCGCTTCGCGTTGGTTGACGTTGGAAATTTTGGTCGGATCCGACACCACTTTCCTTGGCCGCGTCACTCTGCATCCACATGCACGTGGGAAGATTTTTACGCCACGGCTTTCCCTTGCTTTCCTCGACAACCGCATTACGACTTTTGGCCGCCGATCCTTCCGCACCTCGTCCCATTTTCCCTCACTTCGTCTCTACTGTCTTCTACACCATGGTTGCGACTAGATTGACCTCGAGTATGGCGTCTCGCCGACGCTCCTTAGCTACAATTTTCGACTCCGCCGCCGCACGTAATTCCGTCACGCCGGCTACGCCGGCACCTGCTGGTGTTCCGGCTGCGAACTCCGCCCAAGCCGTTTTCTTGGCGGGTGTTCGCTCACTCACCCGTGAGCGCTTCGACGAGAGCGTGGCGAAGCACGTGATCCGGAAGTGTTTCCGTGAGAAACATGACCGTTTTACGGGAACGGAATCCAACGCGCAGGTGCTTCTTTCCAAGCTGGTGCCTGCTCTCCAGGAGACGTTCGAGGCGCAGGACGCCTTATTTGCGTCACTCTTCGACTTGGAGGACTCCACGTTGGCCATCCGCCCCGAGGCCAACAACCTTCTTTTTTCGACGCTCGAGCTCATCGTGTGTCCCGCCTCTCCGGCGGGTGACTGGCTCGAGGCTTCCGCGACGTTGCACCCGATGGACGGCAAGCGAGCCCTTCTGGAGCTCGCGCGGCGGCTGCTGGACTCCGGTGCACCCTTTCAGGGGACATCGGACCTCCTTGGCGTCCGCTTCAAGGCCTACACCGACCCGTCCGAGTCCATCACGGATTTCAACGCGGCCTTGCGGTCCGCCAAGAGGCGCAACACCCTCGACGATGACGAGGTGAAGGAGTTGTTCCTCGCGGCGCTGGATCCTGGATCCTACGCGCCGGTGGTGTCGAGGCTCTTCACGCACCAGCAGCGGGCGGCCGTGGACCTCCTCACCATTCAGCAATGGGTCCTCGAGTGCTACGCCCGACACGTCGCGGCCGGTACGCACACTGCCTCGTTCACCCTGTCCGCAGCGGCCGTGGCCACTGACGGCGACACCTCGCAGCTGTCCGACCTCACGGCCATCATCCTCGACGTGAAGCGGCAGCTGAAGGTCCTCACGGACAAGGTCAACGGGCGGGGTTTTACCCCGCGAGCGGACAAGAACAAAATCGGCAACGGGGGAGGCGGCTCCGGTGTTCGTTTTGCGGCAGGTGACCTCCCGACGGGGGGAAACTGGCCGCAGTCGCAGGCGAGGAAGCGCGTTGCTTTTCACAAGGGCAACGGTAACTTCATCCCGTTCTGCCAGAATTCGACGTGCAAGAAGGACGAGATGCGTCACTGGCACCGCGACTGCCCGAACGGCGGCAAGCACGGCGCTGGGGGAAGCTTCCACAGCTTCTCCCTCGGTGACATCGAGAACGACTTACTGGCGGAGCAGTTTCAAACGGCCATGGACGAGCACGACGGCGAGCGGTTCGATGCGCTCGTCTGCCTTCTAGCGGGAGGTAAGCCGGAGATGCTCGACGGCGTTTCGGCGTGTGCCTTCGGGCTCGAGCCGGAGCGGGAGAACGGTGCGTTGCAGGACTTCCTACCCTACTGCCAGCCTGCCACCCACATGGGGGGCTTCACAGTGGGTGGTGTGGCGGAAGGCATCTCGGCTGCCGCCTGCACGCATGTCCGCGAGGACGCATCGCCGGCGCCACCGCCGGCGGCAATCGGGCATGTTTACCCGGACGGGTCGGAGGCGTCCGACGCCGGTGACATGATGCCGGTGGACCCCATGCACGCGCACGAGCCCGACCTCTGCTTTGCGGACCGGATCGCGAGGATGGGGGGACTCTCGATCACGGCTGAGGGCAAGGACTTGGCGATGCGGTACATGCACGCCGAGTCGGAGACCGACTCTTGCGACGGCGACGTGGACGACTCTGCAGCTGGGTGTGACCCTATTGACGGTGAGGATGCGGTCCCGCAGCCTCCAGCATCTCGTCGGGGATGCGGTGCACCGCCTTGGGGGTTTGCCCGCTCTTCGGCAATTACGGTGATGCTTTGTGCATTCTTCTGTGTGTGCGCCACCGCGGCGCCACTCACAGCTGCCGCTCCTGGCGGGGCGTGTGCACCGGACCACGCCGGCCTGGAGGTCGGTGGTGCTGCTGAGGCAACCACTGGCGAGCCTTCATTACTCTCTGAGGCGCCGGCTGCTATTCCACCGCGCCGGCACGGCCGGCACCGTGCTCGGCAAGGCCTTCACAATGCACCGATCGGGCTTTACATCCCGGTACACCCGCCCCCTCCACCGCTGTATTGGGATGCCCCACCGTCACCGGACTACTCACCGGGCCCGACTACAGACGAGGAGGAGGGGGAGAATCCCTCGCACGACGATCGAGACTTTTCAGATTTCTTCTGGAGCTCTACGAATGATTCAAACACGGTGTCGACAACTTCAATTCACGGCACCATGATTGTGCTGCGGGCTGGCACAGCAGTGCCACCGCCGACTAGTGGCTAGCAAGTTAATCATGCCGCTCCTGCACAGTGAAATTGACAGTAGCTGTATGTGCAGAGGGGTCCGATCACGGGCCGGATTTCAGATTTGCAACTCTTGACTGGGAACAACCCTGCCAGAAAGGACAGGCCTTCCCTTAGAACTCAGTTTCCACCGCTCTAGATGGTGTTTGTTCACAGGTTTCACCTTCGGCTAGCCAGTCACCACACTAGGTGGTGTGCTGGAACAGTCACACCGCTTGCTTTGTGACTCTTCCTATAGTAGTGTGTATGACTGTCACCCGAACCCGAACCCTAACTGTTTATGCCCATATAACGGGCTAACTTATCAGCTTTAATTCATTCTGAGAAAACCTATCACTGAGTGAATATATCCCGAGTCCTAGGGGTATATCCAACAACTAGCACCTGTGCCTGTTCAGTGCCGACCGTTGTGATGAGAGGTGGCTACAGTTATCCTTCGATGGGGGGCTGCGAAGCTGCCTCATGTAGGCATTGTTCAGTAGGCTTTGCTAGGTGATGGCTTTGTTATTGCTGTCATGCCTGACTCTGTACTGGAGCGGGTAATTATGCTTTTTGAGGGTTTCACCCCTAGCTTAGCATTTCAGGTCCATAGTCTGTACTCTTTAGGGTAATTATAGTATTTGCGGGCCTCAGTCCTTTGGCACGAGGGGCATGTGCCCGCATGCAGAAGACTGGGTCAGCAGTCGGGTCGTGGGACCCTGATTCCTGTCTGACGGGAGTCCTTGGTTTGTGGCACTTCTGGATTTTTCGTATTATTATTTTTTGTAATTCCACACGCAGTGCACCGGCCGGGTTCCATTCACATATGTGTCATATGTGTCATGCAAGCTGGGCTATGTAGATGTAGCCGCAGCTGATTAGAAAACGTGGTACAGTGCAGTTGGAAAAGAAATAAGGGAAACAATGGACACGTAAAGATTTTGTGTACAGTAACAGATTTTGTGACAGAGATGCCCGTGCCCAATGAACGTCGGCAGAGAGTCGAATCTTCAACAGTATAAATAGTCCTATAATGATAATTTATCATTATAGCTATAATGATAAATTATCATTATAGGCCTTATAATGATAATTATCATTATAAGGCCTTATAATGATAGTATCATTACAAGCCTTATAATGATAATTTATCATTATAGCTATAATGATAAATTATCATTATAAGGCTTGCCAACTTGGTGGTCTCGGTCGGGTATCATTATAAGGCTTATATCATTATAGGACTTATCATTATAAGGCTTACTGTACTGTATTAAAAAAACCTCAGGCAAAAAAATATTTCTCGAAAAATGACACGATAACTTTTCCTGAGGTTTTTTTTATATCACGTTGACTCACCATTCTTGGATCCTAACCAATAAAAATAGGGGGTCATGTTGCAAAATTCGCCTCTAAGATTTTTTGAAAGTTAGTTACTTTATGTATCGGTTAAATATGGATTTTGTTATGAAATTTAATTCCAGAAAAATGGTTTGAAACCTTCTGGCACCCTACCCTAACGAGGTATTACAATGATATAAACGCTTTTTAAACGTTCGTCTAGTAGTTTTCCAAAAAGAGGTCGCGGTATCATGAAGCATATTAAACAGGGTGCCGTATGTTCCAACGAAGACGGTACTTTGAATCTACAATCTTCTACCAAGTGCACTATCTCGCGTCTCGCGTCTGTTCACCGCTTGATGCCATAGCGTTGCGATGCCGCTGCCATTCGATTGAGCTTTGCGCACCTCCTGAAGTCAAAAAGTGCGCATCTTGTGTTGGCTGCCTGCTGTAGATCGCGGCGTTGCGATGCCCTTGAGCTCTTCCCATCTGCACTCTACTTCTGATTAAACAGTTATGCAGGAGGAAAGCGAAGTGGGCTCGGCCAGTCTGGTAGAACTCGTGCAGAGCGCGAAGAACTCTAAGGACTGCACTATATTCGGACCGCTATCTGAATTAGATATTGGTTTAACGGGACTCACATCGGAGATCGCACAACCACGGTTCCCTCTGACACGTCATGAGTTGAATGCTTGGTACGCATATGACTGGGCAAACAGTGTGTATTCTTCTACGGCCATCGCGTTGTTTTTCCCACTACTTCTTGTAAATCTTGCGGAAAACTATGCTTGGGAGCAAGAATATAAGGATCAAGAACAACCTAAGTATTGTGATGCTCTCGATTCCGATGAGGTTCGGCAGGACTGTCTTTATTGTGAGGCTGGGGAAGGTACTCAGATTGAAGACGGACCAGTTTATAAGGGAAACATGCCGAACGTCCGTCTACCTGGTGGTCTGGATCCAGTTAGCTTTGCTTCCACCATGGCTTCCATCTCGGTGCTTTCACAAGCCATCACGTTTATGAGTCTGGGAGCTTATGCAGACTATGGTTCCTACCGCAAACGTTTTTTGATTGCATGCACCGTAATCGGCTCGATTGCGACAAGTTTTTCGATAGTGCTGTATAAGCCTAGTTTGTATTGGCTCGGTGGCATTCTTGTGATCGTCAGCAATACCGCTTATGGCGCGAGCATCGTATTCTACAACTCATACCTGCCGCTTCTGGTTGAATCGACGCCAGAAGTCTATGCCACTAAGACCAATCATTCGCAAGAAGAGTGGCTCAGAATCCGCGATGAAACAGAAAATCGATACAGTGCCTTTGGCTTCATGTATGGATATGCGAGTGGCGTGTTGCTTACCGTATTCTGCCTGATATTATTCTTCATCACTGGAATGGAACAGCGGCTGTTTTATCGTGTGGCTCTTCTTTTAACCGGAATATGGTGGATGGTATTCGCGCTCTACACCTTTGCAGGACTGCAAGTGAGGCCTGGCCTTCCAGCTCCAAAGAATGCATCCTTATTGCTCGAAGGTTGGAGGAACGCTTATCGCACCCTAAAGGAAATCCGCCATCACAAAGACCTCACAATATTCTTGGTGAACTACTTTATCTACAGGTTCGTGGTAGCTGTGATTTGCCTTTTGTACCTGTCTCTATACGGGATATGCCGTTTCGCTTGGGTGACCTCAGGCATTTGTGATGCCAGAGTAAGCTGGCTCGGGAAGGTCGGCGGGGGTTTGCCTGGAACTGCAGTTGGTATCAGGGTCAGTAGGGTTGTGCCTGCCATTTTGATCGGAAAGGTAACCCAGGCGCAGGGTTGCCCACGTCACTCGAGTCAGCAAGGTTAACCCTGGTATTGGATCACCAAGTTGGCATATTTCACACGAGTCAGCAGAGACGCCCGTGTCACTCGAAATTGTAGGGTGTGCTCGAGAGAGAGAGCAGGGTCGCCCGTGTCACTCGAGAGAGCGCAGGGTCGCCCGTGTCACTCGAGAGAGCAGGGTCGCCCGTGTCACTCGAGAGAGCGCAGGGTCGCCCGTGTCACTCGAGAGAGCGCAGGGTCGCCCGTGCCACTCGAGAGAGAGCAGGGTCGCCCGTGTCACTCGAGAGCGCAGGGTCGCCCGTGTCACTCGAGAGAGAGCAGGGTCGCCCGTGTCACTCGAGAGAGCGCAGGGTCGCCCGTGTCACTCGAGAGAGCGCAGGGTCGCCCGTGTCACTCGAGAGAGCGGGGTCGCCCGTGTCACTCGAGAGAGCAGGGTCGCCCGTGTCACTCGAGAGAGCGCAGGGTCGCCCGTGTCACTTATGGCAGCATGGCCGCCCTCGTCACTCGAGATAGAAGGGTTCACTGCATCAGCACTAGTGGTTGCCCATATCCCATGAGTCAGTGGGGTCGCCTGTGTCACTCTAGTCACCAGGGCCCTTGTCATGATCGAGTCGGCGGGGTCGCCCATGCCACACGAGTCATCAGGTTTCCTTGTGCCTCCTTGGTCATAGTTTGCACATTTGCATTTCACTGATCATCAATCTATTGGGAGCGGGGCCAACGAACAGCGATGGTTACAGCACTATATCTTCTGTTGGAATTTACTTCGCACAACGAGACATTTGTATGGATACTATGGGTCTCATAGTGATCTCAGTTCTCGCTCCCCTGTCAGCATTTGTGGGGAACTTCTTCTTCCTCAAGCTTCAGACAATGCTGGACGTCAAGTCCAAAAACATGCTCTTGCTTAATCTCTCCATCCTTGCGTTGCTTCCACTCTGGGCAACATTCGGTTGGTTTACACCGCCCGGGGGCATTGGTTTAAAGAACGAGTGGGAAATGTATGTGTTTGCAGTTATATATGGATTGAATCTTGGTAGTGTCCAATCGTACTCACGTACAGTTTTCGCTGATCTTATTCCGGCGGGACAGGAAGGCCAATTCTTCGCGATATATGAGATAACTGATAAGGGTTCCTCATGGATGGGCCCGATGGTGGTGGCGATAATTGTGCAAACCACAGATAGCCTTCGTTTGACAAATCTATACTTGCTGGCGACGATGATATTGCCAGGCATATTTTTGTATCTCTTTATGGATCATGAGAGGGGGACATTGGCGGCAAGGTCCCAGGTTTCCGAAGCTGTAGACCGAGAGTTACGCACATGAGACTAGTATGAGTAAGCGTGCCCGCCTTTTAAGACGTGCCATTGTTGGCTTGAAAGTCGTTCGTGTATGTTATGGTAGCTGTGATATTTGGCATAACCGTGCATTGATCATAAGCACGAAGCAATTTGCATGCCATGCGTTTCCATGCGAAATGAGCTGGAATTAATCCATGCCTACCATACTAATTTGGTGGCATCACTATACTTGATGTGACTAAGACTCTCACAACTTCAATGAATACCCACTTCCAAGACTTAGATATGCCGGGTGTTGTATGTACTTTACTTTTTGTGGGTTCCATTATAATGATCATTGAAATAATTGGAGCGTTCTAGATCAACAGTGTATATAGCTTATTGACTTCAAATGCAAATCATTTTAAAAGTGAAAAGTCGGTAGTCTAAACCGAACTTTAAATTTAAAATTGAGTGATCCCCCCCCCTCCCCCCCCATAGCCAGCCTAAAACAAATAGATGTCATTAAAATATTAATATGTACATTAGTTGTGTTACAAGTTGTCCGGAGAGGGGGAGGGTCGTGGATCTTGATGGGTTTGTATAGTGTTTGCACAATACGTTGAGGGCTATGCATGTAAAAAGTTGTATGCAAACCCGCAGGTCAAAAAGTGGTTTTTTGCTAAAGTTGTGACTATTTTTTCAGATTCAAAGTTGATGACTTATATACGACCTACTGTGTCTACTTTATTGACTTTATTTGCCAAAATATACATAAAGACAGTATTTAATTAAAGTTCCGGTCCGCCGAAATAATCATTCAATTGGTTTTAACTTTGTTTGGTTTAAGCCGAGATCGATGCGGAATTATTCAATTAATCATCTTTGTTTGTTTGTTCGCAGTAGTGTGCGTCATATATCTAAATATTCGTTTTTACTTATTACTTTTAGATGCTTACGATATCGGTGCCATACCCAGTGCCAGTTTGTGCTCAATGATCACAAATTCTGGATGGCACCATGAGAGCTCGATACAGAAGGTTATTCCCTGCGCAGACGGTGCCCATATGCCATGCAAAACTGAAATTCACAGTGAGACACCATACGTAGAATTACATGTGGTATCTAGGCAAGTCCCTACGATCCGGCACTTGTAAGCAACAAGTGAGGAATGGTGTCCATATCACATGATTTAATTTGCATTCTTGCACACTTAAACTGTTGCACACTTAAACCGTTGCACACTTGAAGTGTCGCACGCTGCCGTATTGTATTGTGCTGTCGCACGGCACGGTACCTATTGCACTGTTGCACGCGGCAATGCACTGTTCACGCTATTGTGCGGTAAGTCACTGTCTACTCCCTTCCACTAGGACTCTAGGAGCACTAGCGCGAGCACCGGCACCCTCACGCGATGCCATAATTCCTTTCACATTTGACATCATTGTAGCAAACTTTGTCTGTTTGCAGGCATAGGGGAATGACAGGAACTGTTTATTTAACACTTTGTTGTTTGAATTTGTTGTAATAACGTGCGTGGCACATTGTTTAATTAATTGCCTTTGCTTATTTTTGGACGCCTGCGAGGTGGGAATCGCCTAGTTGTAAAAAGTGCAAATGTCGGCAGCTGCGGGCAGTTTCCATTTATTGAAAATGCCTGCCGCCGGCGAAAATTTTGAAAAAAGGAATATTCCTTCCAAAAAGAAATCCCTCGATTCTTAATAGGAAATTTAACAATCACTACACATGAGGAATATTCTCTTTCATATCATCAAATACGAGTATCATCATCAGTAAAAATATCAAATACCAAGAAATCATAAGGTACATCGTTTCACTCCATAAATGAGAATTTGCTATCTTCCTTCAAAAGTCGGTCGATAACTTCTGACACGGCGTGAACCTTCGTTAGCACGGTTATGCGAGGTTGCGAAATGCCACTTTGGCCCACCAAAATGATGATTCAGGGCGCCCCGCACAAAGTCCCGCACAATTTAGTGAAAGTCGACTGTCACTGTCGACTGTGTCTGTGAAGTCCAAGATAGGGAAGATACACAATATATTGTGTCACAGGAGCTGTCGTGGCACATGACATGTGTGGACACATCAACATCGCATCATCTTGACATCATTGATCATCGGCGCGCGCCTTACTGTTATTAAATATACGCATACTCGATACTGCTATATATACTGCTATACGTGCTCGTTACTTGCAGTTTATACCTTACTCGTTTGCCCTCCGGGCTCCTGAAATCACCTTAGAGGGCCCAATCTCCGGGATCCAGGCCCTTGAAATCACTTTACACCCCTGAAATTACCTTACTAGCTAGGCCCTCCGGGCCCTTAAAATCTCCGTTCCGCAACGGCCTTACGGGCCCTTAAATCGCCCTTGCGCGGGGCCTTTCAGGCTCTTCGGGCAAAATCTCTTGTTTTTAAGGCCAAATCCCCGATTTCTCGGCGGCTGCAAGGTAGCCGCCGACAAGCACGTTTCCAACTAGGTACCAACTATACAGGAAACTACGACAGGAAAGGATGGGAGGGGAAATATATGAGAACCACCCATCATGGGCATGTCCACAGGAAGGGCCGCCATTCTTGGCGGCCCGGCCCAGAGTAGGGCCGGGAAATTAATATACTCATACGCCCGACGGGCGTGGTTTTGTTTGGTTTGCAAACGAAACGGATGACATCGTTCCGGTGAAGGACTACTCGTGGCGACTTCTGATGACGAATGAAATGGCGAACAGTTCGCCAAACTTTTGATCGGGTCTACACTGTTAAGGCTGGTTTTGACGTGGATCGGGGACCCGAATCAAGGATGCAAGTTGGGTTTACGAGCGAACCGTCAACGGGGCGGCTATTTTCTTGCCCACCCGCCAACCGCCGATATAATTATATACACTGGCGGGGCAGCATATTTATGAGTAGGCGACCAACCGCCGACGGGGCGGGAAACAAGCGGGAGAGTTTTCGCCACAAGCCGGGAAAGTTGTCAATTTCACAATTTTCGCGAGATCTCCCTCGAAATTATACAATATGTTTTATGCAAGCATTTGGTGTAACGCTAAGAACGAGAGACGACTCGACGTGTTGACCATTCGGCATTGGATTGCCATAATCGTCTCAAGCGAGGGCGCGGCGGGGTAAAACCAGGGCACCCGCGCGCGCCATGCCACGGGCGGGGCGGCAAAATATTTCCCAACCGCCAAACCGCTGACGAGGCGGAAGGTCAAGTCAAAAGGACCGCTAGCGGCCCATCCGTTAGCGCGCTAGCGCGCTGATCTGCATCCTTGACCAGGAACTGATCGAACAATTTGGCAAATATTTTTTGCTGGAAGCTCTCTATCCTAGACGATTTTTTTTGAAATGACGTGCCCCGTCCAACGATTCGCCCTTTTAAGGCCTAGTCCGAAGTCACGCCCTCTCTGACCCCCCGCGATGCCGCGAAGTCGCACCCCCCCCCACCTTTGTTTTTTAAGTGTGGTGGCAACCCCGTAAATTCGGGCGGGCTCGAGCGAAGTCCAAAGTCAGCCCCCCTCCCATTCCTTCGTAGGCATAAATAAATCCAAAATATATTGAATTTCGGATCGTTTTTCCTTGAGTATAAAATTTATAGGGGCGATTTTTGCATTAGTTTTGCCCAACATGCGATTTTGGATCGGCCACGTCGACGTGGGTCGTGGCGATGGAATACCAAGGCAAATCGCCCGCGCAGCGACGAATTTTTTTAGCGATTAGAAATTTATTCATTTTTTTGCGGTTTTGCACCTATGTATGAGTGTTCGGGCGTGACGGTTGGGGTCGGGGGTCGAGGGGGGTGACTTGGATAGGAGAGGGGGGTGACCTACCCCGGCCGTCAAGTTCCCCCCCCATGTGGTTGGACGGGGCACGTCATTTCAAAATATTCGTCCTCTATTATTGCGAGAATTCTCACAACTTCCTTTTAAATAGCTTACCTCGATGATCCGGTTGAGGGGTTAGGCGTTGGCGCACAAGTTCCCCTCCCCGAACCCCCGTCACCATTCGCAAGGTTTAGGTATGGTCCGCAGTCTACACGTATCGACTTCATATAAGGAAACGCGAATGAACATAATAGGTCGTATTTTGACTCGATGAGAATTTCGATCTTTTGACCGTTTCGATGCAAAGAACACACCATTTTAACCGTTAGATCCTCTTTTCGGTCATATATATGGTCACGATTCGCATATTTTTAATAGATTTGTCAGAGCGTGTACTGTGAATAACCAACGTTGGATTGGCTGCGGTCACGAATATTGTGTGCCGCAAACGATTTGGATCGTTTCCCCTCCCAGATCGCTTCTCAATGTTCTCATTGGTCGAACGGAAACGGAATAAATAGGGCAAGGTATAATGTTTTTTTGACGTTTTGAGACCAGGACTCGAAAGCCCTTGTCGAGGGCTACGATTTCATCAGCTTACTGTTTCAATTTGGATTTGTATTTCGAAGATTTGATCAGGTGACCATCCGTGGTCCAAATCGAAGAAGTAAGCTGATGAAATCGTAGCCTACTGGAATATCCAAGTCCAAAGATATCAGACAGTCAGTGAAATCAATATAGATAGACTCTACAGATAAATAAACCCTAAGCTAGATATACCCGGAACGGTCTCGGACGGTCTTTCGGAGTCTAGCCTACCTGTGACACAGCGGGTGCCACAGTACGAACCTACAGATCAATCAGCACTCCAGAGTTGGCCTAGGAATCTGTCATAGGGGCCTGCACCGGGACTCCCGGTCAGGGCTGCCTATACAGATTTTAGCACACCACCCCAGCTCTGTGGGTGGTGACTGTCTAGGAGAGTTAGACAATTCAAGATTAGTTAGGGCAGAAGCCAGGCTGACAGACCTAACTGCTAATCCATTTGTGCAATTCTGATACACAAATTGAAACCCTCTAGCTAGCACAATTGCAGAAACCTACGGGCAAGGATCTCCCGCTAAACTACTGAAAAACACTGAGCTAGCAAACCAGAAAAGTAATTGTAGATGTCAAGGTATAAAAGCATAAACCAGAACAGCTGTTGAAGTCACTGGAGTTCCGCACACCACCATGATGGTGTGCATCCAGAGTGAACAAGACAACAAGAAGTCAATCGACAGGGTCCCAATACAAGCCAGCAGTAGCCTCGTGAAAGTCCATGCCATAGTAAGATGAAAAGAAACCAGCACCGTAGTAGTGGTCCACATCCAGAGGCCCATGCTCATGTAGAGCCATGGCGTAGTAGTGGGCCGTAGTAGTAGTCGAATCCCAAATCTGCCTGAGCAAGATCTCGAAACAGAGCAGGGGGGGCAGGTGGCTCGAGCTGCGGCACATCGTGAGCCGCATACAAACCCTGGGCCGGGTTAACCAATTCAACAAATTCATTCGTGAAGAGAATTGACGGTGTCCCCCAATCGAGAGCACCACCGACCGACCAGGCGAAGGCAACTCCGCAGCCGACGAAGCCTCGGGCACGGCAGCCACCCCCATGATCGAGATGCAAAGAACGAGGGAAATGAGGAAATGAATCCCCACGGCCCGACCGTGGCAGGACAGCGCCAGTGCGGCTTCCCACAACCGTAGTAGGTCCGCTGAGCATCAGACCCGAGCTCATGGGCTGCAGGTCCCGACGCATGACAAGCCGAAACAGTCGGAGTCTGCGGCTTCAGAGTGAAGCTACCGTCAGCGAGGTCCTCGTAGTCGTCGGTGTCGTAACCAGTGAGGTCAACCGGCGCGATGGCGGCGTGGTTGACAGTCTGAACGAACCCAGGGAACTCACCGTCCGCCGTGGCGGTCACCCGCGCCGATTGAAGCGGCACGGGCTTCACATCCTCCACCTGCGAGGCAGGCATAGCAGGGGCCGGCACGGCGGATGCCGATGCCGCCGCACCACCTGCCGGAACCTGCTCCTCCGGCATGATCCCCGCTGCCGCGGGGCCACACACCAGAGCCGACGCATGCGGCTCGAGAACTCCCTGCCGGAAATGACAGCCGGACTATATCGTACAGTCATGAGTCCCGCTGCCAGGGGACCCGCTGCCGACGGAGAAACAACGGATAACTAAACTCGGATATACAAACGATATATATATACCCGAGATGAGTGACACAGGCTGACCACCGAAGATGACATACGGGAATGACACTAGACTGTACGAACTAGTCGTAGCGCCAATTCCAGCACTCCCTGTGGTGGGAAGGATGCGTGAGTGTAGTGCACCTTGCTTGCAGTTCGCCGCGGCATGGACCTCTGCGGCGAGATCGTCCAGCCGCTGATGAATGTCGGCACCTGCGGGCCGCGTCGGCAGGCGGCTGCGGCTCCACCGTGAAGCCGTAAGCGGACACGTCGATCCCGCCCACCACACCCGCACAGAGCACCGCAGGCGGCCCGTGCGTACGTAGAGGCCGCACTGGCAAAGGCCTCCGCCCCATCATCCGCCGCCTGCTGGAACAAGACGCACATGGCCAACGCACGCACCCCCTCCGCGTCCTCCTCGTCGATGGGAATGCAGAATGCCGCGGCCGAGTGCGGGGGATGCTGACGCCCGCCCAATGGACAGTCGCGGTAAAAGTGGTACTGCTCACCTTTCCCAGCCTTCTTGCATATCCCGCAGAAGGGCTTCGCCTTCTGGTCGTCGCGGTCGAACCCAACCGCCGGCAACGGGTGCGTGCCAACGCGGAAGCCCCGCTGCGTACCGCGCTGCTGCTACTGCGGCTGCTGCCGCTGCTGCTGCGCCGGTGGCGCGTCCGCCCCGCGCTGCTGCCGCAACAAATCCTGTAGGTCGTTGATCTTGTCGAGGAGGGCGCCGTACTCGGTGCTGGAGAGCTGCGCGGAGATGCCGCCCTTGACCGAAACCGCCTTCCCCGCCTCTGTCTGCGCCCAAGCCTGATAAATTTCCACCACAAGGGAGCGGAGAGATGCCAGAGAGACATGGGCGAGGTCAGCAGCCAGAGGATACCGCACCTTGACCGCAGTGTAAAACACTGGGTCCAGCCTGTTGTACATGGAGAGCTTCCTGGTCTCCTCGGTGGGCGTCCAGTCCGTAGCCTTGTTATCCCGCACCAGACGTTGTTCCCGAGCCAAGATGGGCTGCGGGTCAGTGTCTGCGGGATAACGCAACGCGGCGTGCTCCTCCTGGTGCGATTCACGAAGCGCCACCGGTACACAGCCCTTGATAATGTCCACCAGAGCCCGCCGCCCATCCCGGTCAGACGAAGCGTCGGTACCAGTCAGCCACACGAAGGCGTTGCTGTGCTTCTCGATGACCAGAGCCAGAACGTCGTACGTAGAGCAAGCCGTTCACCCTGCCCACGACATGAGCCAGGGGGTCGTCGAGGTCAAAGGAGGCCAGCTCCAGCCCAGCCGACTGAAACTCCGTACGTAGCTGTACCACAAGATCGGAGAGGAGGGCAACGTCGTCCGTACCGCGGAAGTGGTGTTTCTTGTCACCAAGGACATCCTCGCGGACACCCTTGGCCCATTGACGGTGAAGACGCGTTTTGTAGATTTCGTCGACCAGTTTGCACTGATCCTACAAGTACTTCCTGGTCGCCACGTTCGCATCCTCGTTGGAAGTCGGATTGGGGGTCGGAACAGTTGGCGTACGCACCGCGTCGGACGATTCCGAACGTACCCTGTCCAATAGCCTCAGCGAGGCATCGATGTCGTTGTCCCTCGCAAGGGACTTCTTCGCTCGAGTGATTACACCCATACTCTGAAAAGCCAGAGGGGAGGTGGTACGCATGCGCGCGGTCGGGTGTCGTAGCGGGGAAATGGCAACGCGCATCAGCGGAGAGGAGCGAAGAGAGTAGAGCGGCGAGGGGCACTCGAAGATGTCGTCGAAGTCGAAGGTGTCGCGAACACCAGCCCAATAAACAGTAACCAGCAGGGCCAGTGCCGGTGCAAAACTGTAGTCGAACATTGCTAAGACTAATCCAAAACGAGGCGCGTTTACCACGTGGCCGCCACTCTCAGTGCTCACCGCATACAACTCATACCATAATTCCTAGTCGCACCCAAACGCGCCCGCGCGCACCACCTCTCCAAGCGGCCGTTTAGCCAATCATGGCCAAATCAGCAAGTGGTAAAAGCGTGGAATGGGTCGTCCACGACCTACTGGAATACCCGTAGTCCAAAGAAATCAGACAATCAGTGAACTCAATGTATAGATAGACTCTACAAATAAATAAACCCTAAGCTAGATATACCCGGAACGGTCTCGGACGGTCTCGGAGTCTAGCCTACCTGTGACACAACGGGTGTCACCGTACGAACCTACAGATCAATCAGCAATCCAGAGTTGGCCTAAGAATCTGTCATAGGGGTCTGCACCGGGACTCCCGGTCAAGGCTGCCTATATAGATTTCAGCATAGCTGATGAAGAAAGAGATATATATGAATATATATATACAACCTCCGGGCATGTCAAATAGTCGCATAGGGTTTTTTCAGGATTCGCCCTGAAAATTGGACTTTACGCGAAATGCGATTACTCCTTCGTTACTTGGCCAAATCGGTTCAAATTTGGCGCAGATTGGACCCCAAAGAACCCTCTAGAACGCCCTAATCTCGGTTTAGCTAATTATTACGTAACACCCTAATTATGTGTTACATAGTGACCTATGGGTGTTTTCCGCGTTTTAGGTGGGTCAGAGATTAAATCTGCCATTCGCAGAAGGGGGCATGGTATCGCCTAAGGGGTTCAGATTCCGTCAACCCAGTTGTTATCGAGTCTTGGTAACGATTGGTCCGATATGCACCGGCGTAGTTACATCCATTTGCCACTGCATCCTTAAAATCCAGTGAAATCGGCCGATCGTTGCATGACGGTCGCACGCGATGACTGAAACACTCGATATAATTGTGTTTAGGGGCGAAGTGAAGAGGGGAGAAGTGGGTTCGGATCGGATGGTCATGGTGAAAAACGCCGGACGCCTCATCCTCGAAAGTGACACAAGCAAGGAATGCATAGAACCCTACATGTGTCATTTTAAACGGCACTGTCTCTCTTAACCACAGTCAGGTCCGCTGAAAAGCACTCGACGGCCATTCCAAGACAGACTCGTCCGCTGAGCGGGAAGTGCCCACTTTCACTTGACAGTATTCCAAATAATTTTTGAATAATGGCTGTGAGCTCATAGCTTAGGGCGCAAGAGAACCGCCGCCTGATACCGTACTCGAAACAGGAGGAGGACCACGGACGTAGCACTCAGACGGCCACCAAATTACTCCCTGACGTCTTTCGCTTTTTTATTCATGAAAGTCTGAATATTCGACGTATGATTCCGCGAAAATGGTCGATAGAAGCCAAGGTACCACGGTGCGCATTGCCGCAAACTCTTCTCCAAACACGGCAGCTGGAAATGAAGCGTATCATGGGGCGAGCACATCATCCGGCATGGCACAGAACGTTCTCGAGCGAGTGCATAAATTCTTCACCGATGAGAAGTCCGGCATCCGAAAACGTAGAGGTCGTCCGGTGCTCGGACAAAATAAGCCTAGTCGCACGTTGCATCACTATTACAAGCGCAACCCAATCGCCAAGCGCCAACGAGGCTGGAAGCAAAACCACTCCTCACCCGAAAGCATATGCAGAATAGGCTAGAGCACGCGAAGAGATTGTTGGACGACACTTTCGAAAATCGCATAGATGTTGATGAAAAGTACTTCGAAATCGAGTCGTGTGCAGCCGTCGAGAAGCGCACTCATCACGAGGCCCCTGAGTACACGTCATTCCAGTCGCGCAAGTTCATTCCGAAAGTGATGTTTTTGACTGCAGTAGCTAAACCCAACATTGAGCACGGTTTCGATGGCAAGATAGGCATATGGCGGATCACTGAAACGAAAGTAGCACAAAGAAAGTCTTGCAACTATGATCGCGACGAAGAGCACGAAGTGGATGTAACCTTAACTGGGGATCGGTTTGTGAAGGTCATGAAGGAGGTCTGCAAGGCTGCAAAAGCCAAAATGCCTTGGCTGAAAAAGCGGGTGGTGCAGATCGACGGTGCAGGCCCACACCAAGGCGCCTTCAATAAGGTCGTTTAAAATGGGAAACGGCTGGGTGCACTGGTCGAGCGACAGCCTGCACAGATGCCCGACGGTAATCGGAACGACCTTCTGGTCTACCCCGCCATGCAACGACAGGTAGACAAATTATGCGAAGGTGAGAGGAAGCATATCGACACCGTCGTCACTGCGGTGCATCAAGCATGGGACGACCTTTCCCTTGAGACACTGCATATGGCGTGCGAAATTCAACGAGTCGTTTTCGCGAGCATCATTGAGCACAACGGTGGCAACCAGTTCAAAGTCCCTCACATCGGATTGCGTGCTGAGTTGAAACCGTTCATTATTGAGCTCAACGAGTACTTTGATGCTCGCCAAGAGGTTGGGATTGATGAGGAAGAAGATGCTCAAGAGAGCAGCGATGCCGACGTTCCAGCCTCAAGTGCGAGAGTCAACCAAGCTGATCTTGTGGCTACTTCGTGGCAGGCGAAGGAACAGGGCATGTCGCACACTCATCATCGCATTGGCAAATGCACTTTGAGTACGGTCATTGCTAACGGCCCGGGTGACGATGCTGCAGATGAAGATGATGGTTTCCTCGTTCCAACAAATGTTCCTCGCCGTGCTGCGCCTCGCACACGTGCTACTAACAGATGATCGAGCATATGTATGCTTGTCGGGTGCAGTGCAGTGTATGTCAATTTGTTGTGCCATCTAATATGTATGCTTTCCCTACTGTCAAATTAACACTCTCCCAGGTTAAAATATACTGCTGAATAGCAAAGTTGATGAAACATCTTGCGCATCAACCTCTCTTGAATAGAGCACAAGCCTACTGTAACATTTCACACATTAGCTTATATTTGCAATATTGAATGAAATCGGTGCTTTGAGCGTGATGTGGTGCCATGATATATTGCATGCCATGGGCAAGTGCCATAATGGTTTCCCAAACTCAAAACACGTATAAAAATATATTTTTAACTTGTAGGGCCTCATCAATACCCCCTCTTGAGAATGGCAGATTTATTATGTCGGGTAAAATATATTTACATTAGCACGATGTCACACTACCTCACATACACGAGGTCAAAGTGTCTCGACTGGGTACAGTCTCATAACCCCGAGATTAGGGCGTTCTAGAGGGTTCTTTGGGGTCCAATCTGCGCCAGATTTGAACCGATTTGGCCAAGTAAAGAGGGAGTAACCGCATTTCGCGTAAAGTCGAATTTTCAGGGCGATTCCTGAAAAAAACCCTATGCGACTATTTGACATGCCCGGAGGTTGTATATATATAACTGCAGGGGCGGAAACGGACTACGTTCGGGCTTCCGGTAGTGGGCTAAGGTAGATAATAAAATACCGGATAGTGCTTTATTGTCTATCTGAGGGACAGACATACAGGCTGGCAAGATGCAAGTGACACTACACGGCGAGGGGTGACACAGGAAGAGACAGTCACCCCCCATTTATGGGGGGGCGAAAGTCAGTCTCTCCATGACACCACCTCACCCCGAAGGTGTGAGGTGCCACGATGCCAACTTGCCAGGCCAGGCCTAACATCCTACGGCAGGCACGAAGGCAAACCCCTAAGGAAACATACATCATGTGAGGCCCATGGGGGTCTTTCCAACCCAACTAGCGGTGGCTCCGCCTACGTTGGTCTCTAGATGCGTGCTCTAGGGGCTTATGCCCATGCATGTGCTGCGGGGATAACTACTCCCGCAGCAGGCCGACCGCTGACACTAGGCTCCAGCTGTCGAGGGTGGATGACGGCGGCGTTCTCGATTGCGGAACAAGACGAGCGCCGCCAAGACGAGGTCAACCAACGCCCACGCGGTGTGGGGCAACGGCGGGTGGCACCACCAGAGCGCATGCGTCAATGAAGAGGAGGCAGGGAGGTGGAAGGTGAAAAATACGGCGAGGGGGCGTGATTGTGCGAATGGGAGCAAGGTCGAGAGGAATGATAGGGAGGGGGGAGGCAAGTGCGATGGCACCACCAGGCGCCACTAGGTGGCGGCCAAGGGGTGTGCATGGCGAAGGCGACGAAGGTGGAGAGGCGAAGCCGCACGAGTCAAAGCGCGTGTCGCCGATGATGCAGGTGTTGGAGTCATAATTGGTGCTTGGCGTGGAAGCACCACCAAGCACCACCAGACCATAGCCAGCGGTAAAAAGTTGTCGATGTCCTCGGAAAGACGCTAGGGCAGCACGAATAGCGGCCACGCGTGCACGCTGGTGCGCGGTGGACATGGCCGACAGCAGGCTGCAGAATTCTGTGTTGGATATACCCCTAGAACCCGGGATATATTCACTCAGTGATAGGTTTTCTCAGAATGTATTAAAGCTGATAAGATAACCCGTTATATGGGCATAAACAGTTAGGGTTCAGGTTCGGGTGACAGTCATAAACACTACTACGGGAAGAGTCACAAAAGTGAGCGGTGTGACAATTCCAGCACACCACCTAGTGTGGTGACCGGCTAGCCGAAGTTGAAACATGTGAATAAACACCATATATAGCGGTGGAAACCGAGTTCTAAGGGAAGGCCTGTCCTTTCTGGCAGGACTGTTCCCAGTCAAGAGTTGCAAATCTGAAATCGGTCCGTGATCGGACCCCTCTGCACATACAGCTACGGTCAATCTCACTGTGCAGGAGCGGCATGATTAACTTCCTAGCCACTAGTTGTCGGTGGCACTGCTGTGCCAGCCCGCAGCACAGTCATGGTGCCGTGAATTGAAGTTGTCGATGCCGTGATTGAATCATTCGTAGAGCCACAGAAGAAATCTGAAAGGTCTCGATCGTCGTGCGAGGGATCCTCCCCCTCCTCCTCGTCTGTAGTAGGGCCCGGTGAATGGTCCGGTGACGGTGGGGCATCCCAGTACAGCGGTGGAGGGGGCGGGTGTACCGGGATATAAAGCCCGATCGGCGCATTGTGAAGCCCCTGCCGAGCACGGTGCCGGCGGTGCCGGCGTGGTGGAATAGCAGCTGGCGCCGCAGTGCCCAAGCCGGCCTCGCGGCATGCCAAAGCCGTAGAAGTTAGTGCAGGCGCGGGAAGCGCCTTTCTTTTGTCGCGAGGGGTATTTTTTCTGTCGTGTCGCAAACAGATCCGATTATACTCAACATTATACAACGACGGTTCGCAGCTTTTTCAAAATAAAGCTGCAAGGTCCTGCGTTTCCCTTATAGGAGCGAAACAGGTTTTCCTGGAAAAAGTGACATCGACATACACGATACTACCAGAACTGTCTCAAGTGTCACGGCGCTTAACTTTTTGGGGCCCCTTTTTACCGGGAAACAGTGCGATTTCCCCGACAGATCGGGAGTAACCACCCATATATAATTATGTTGCAGTCCACACCGGTCACCTTTATATGGCTAGCAGGAGAGTTATACAAATCGATCGAGCATTGCCGCCAATCAGAGACGCATAGAATATTCCTGGGCGTAGTATCGAATTATGGATATTCATGCAGAATTATCAGCGCGACAGATTTCAGATGGCGTATAAAAGATATTTCCGACCGATCGCGCATAATCGCCAATCAGAGAAGCCATGAGATTAGATAAACTCCATGAATATGGGTCACACGCGAAATACCATAAGCTGACTGTGCATGTAGAAGGAGCACGTGCTACAGATTTCAGGGTGGCTTACATGAGATATTTTCGACCGATCGCGCGTAACCGCCAATAAGAAGTGCGAGCACCTGAGATAGGCACCATGAATATGGGACGACAAGGAAAAGGGATCGCACGACAAAAGCGAGATGGTTTGCAGACGCTGGCTACGCCAATCAGCGACGCGATCAGTTTCGATTTATATATTGGTAAATTAAAAAAACTGCACCACAAAAAGCCCTTAAGTGTGGCGTCGTCGCGACAAATGCGATGCGACTGAATACAGGCTTTCGCAACATGCTGACATGGCATGGTATTTGCGACACGGTGCTTTCTTTTGTCGCACAAAGATTACAGTGTCACAGTTGAATGCCACACCCGAAACCATACCCTACATTCTGGGAAAATCAGAAGACGTCTAGAAGACGTCTTCTGAACGTCTTATATACGTCTTCGTAGAAATGACGTCTTC
>LGRX02033625.1:0-57985 GCA_001247695.2 Cymbomonas tetramitiformis | reverse complement strand
AGGTGCTCGCCCGCGCCCTTCCCCACGGCGCCATGAGAAAGCGTCCAGGCGTGGACCGCTTTTCTTTTGGGGGGGAAGAGAGAGCGCCGCGGGTGGCACACGATGACCACCGCGAGCGCGCCGAGCGTACGCGTACCGCCACGAGGCAGCCGGATAGATGGCCGCTGTCTCGGGCCGCGTGACGCGCAGCTGCCCCACCAGGCACGCCATACTCATGGTGCCTAGGGGTGGCGCGCAGCGTGTGCACGGCGACCGGGCGCCATCGAGGCTCTTCGGAGAGGAGATGAGCGGGCCTGGGAGCGTCACACCGCACACGCGTGCCCCGGCGACGAGCGCGGAGCGCAGCACCCACGTGAGGGTCGCTGCTGAGGCCTGTGTGGCCGACGCTCCGGGCGAGATGGCGCCCAGCGATGGGACGCTTCGCCACACGCAGACAAGGGGCGCCGCCCTTGTGCTCGTGTCGCTACAGGGTGAGCACGAGAGGTGCTCGCCCGCGCCCTTCCCCACGGCGCCATGAGAAAGCGTCCAAGCGTGGACCGCTTTTCTTTTGGGGGGGAAGAGAGCGCGCCGCGCGCACTGCCACGCTAGCCATTTCTTTCATAGTGAGGACGTGGCCCAGCCGCTGGCGAGGGGCGCTCTTGGACGCACGCGAATTGAGGACCTGGTGAACCTATGGCATACGGTTGAAGCGGACGACGCGTAGTAGACGGAGAACTGAGTTTGTGCGCCTGCACGACGAGCATATGTGACCTCTTGACCGAGGTCCCCTACTTGCAAAGATTTTTGTTCCGTATTATCGACAGCCTTGGTAGCCGATGCGAGTGTTATGACCATCATGATGGCGGGAAATTGAAGACCGAAAGCTGCCTTGATATGAGTAGTGTGCCGCTGTGAGGAGCGCCAGCGATGTGACCTTAGTGGAGCCCTCAAGCTAATCAGATGAGCAAACGCGATGAGCAAAGTAGTAACGTATATGTTCGCGAGGACGCTTCCCACGTGAAGGGGGGGGGAGTTGTGCTAGGACAACATACTGTGTCATGCGCGGATGACTCAGCGGTGTCATACATGCTAGCAGTGCCATACGCGCCTTACGATATTAGCGCCCGAGACCCCTGTTGAGGAAGAGACCCCCCTTAGTGGGAGTACACAGTACTAGTGTACGGTGTAATAAGGTGTCATAGTGAAGCACTGGCACCTCATACTGCATGATACTATAGTAGAAGCATATGATAGGTTAATGAGACTTGGCCATGCTGACTAGGATTAACTCAGGGAGTTGAGTGAATAAGTAATGGCCAAGGCCAAAGAAACAGTTGAGTTTCCAAGAGTAAATGGCTATTACCCTTCGGGTGGCTTAAGCCACCCTAACAGCGATTTAGGGTGGCTTAAGCTACCTTAACGTTTTCAATTATTACGGGAGCTATCGGTACCGGAAGCTAGCTTTCTTTAGCTCAAAATGACGGCGACATTGTCTTCTTTTAGACACTATGTGCACTATTAGGCGAGCCCAAGTTCCCGGTGAGCAATTTTGGGAAGTATCCAAGAGGGTGCAACATTTAGTAAAATTTGAGCAAATTTCCCTTGTTTTTGCATACCCATGCTACTTCAACCGAGATTTTGAGGGTCAAGATGACCTCGGATCAAACTTTTGGCAAGACACTGCAGAAAGAGCAGCTCGAGATCTTGACAACATAGGTCTCCAAATTTTGAAAGCGTTTTCGAGGAAGCCCCTGGTGAGCTAATTAGCTTAAGGTGGCTTAAGCCATCTTACGGAAAATTGGGAAATACCCACCCTACTTCAACCGAGATTTTGAGGGTCAAGATGAACTCAGATCAAACTTTTGATAAGACACTGCAGAAAGAGCAGCTCGAGATCTTGACAACATAGGTCTCCAAATTTTGAAAGCACCGCCGAAAAAGCCCCCATGAGCCCTTTAAGTTAAGGTGGCTTAAGCCACCTTAAGCTGCGGGTAATAGGCATAAATACAGCCGACATGGCAAAAGATGTAATCCTAATTCTTATATGCAAGTAATATGCTGTAAGTCTAGACATAGCAGTCCTATGTCTAAAGAGCTGACCTAGCAGTACCTAGGCAGTTAGTTGGTCATTATATGCAGTCCATATATGTCCTCCACCAGTAGTTTCACCGTGTCTGTTAAGTGAGGAGGGTTACAGCTGCCTCCCACAAAATCAGACTGATATCAGATCTGATCGGTCTGATCTGATATGATACCTCTGATACCTCTGATTCGTCTGATCGTGGGAGGCACGGGAACATATGGGTGCCTGAAGGGACTATTTTGGGGACATTTTGGACAATTTTTACCCATATTAAAACGTCACATCTGGTATTTTACATCGGCGCACTCTAAGAATCCGATTCATCGATGAAATATTGGCGGTTATCGATAAATTATCGACGAGTATCGATAAAAATCGCATAATGTGGATATTTATCATTAAACATGAAGGTATCGACACACATCGATAAATTGTCGACCATTGTGGGCTGTAAGGATACACTCGAAAGCATGTTCGCGAAAAGCAAGCTGAATCGTGTCGATATTTTATCGATATGTGTCGATGATTTATCGATATATGTCGACTCATAAATACGTTTATCGGTTAACATCGATATATTATCGGCAAACTACGAAATTTTATCGACACATGTCAATATCCATCGACAAAATCGAAATATCATCGATCAACATCGATAATTTATCGAAATATTCCCCGTACCAACGAATGAGTATTCCATTTCGTTACGGTATCACTCGACATATGATCGTTACTACCCGTCTGATTTTCGTCTGATTCTCATCTGATTCTGATCTGATGTGATCTGATCTGATCTGATTCTGATTATGTCTGATTGACAACCTTGCTATACAGATTTCAGCAGTGCTTGCTTGCTGTGCTCTGACCGTAGTATATATATATATATATTGCTTATATATATATCCACCCTACCGACCGCGATATCGCACCTTTCTTGAAACTATAAGAATATGAATATCACGACGCGCGACATCCGATGCCCAAACGATGAAACGAACTTGAAATTCGTGTTCCGCACCGAAATTGAAAATAGTAATACAATGTGTGTTCAATAAGTATAACCGTGCGGCTATACAACGGGCCCGCCGAGGGGCAGATCCTAAACTATCATACGTATAGGGCTCTAGAAACAAGAAAGGAAGGTTGGTAACGACTCTCTCTGGGCGAACAAGAGTTTAGAGTGTGCAGTGTCATGTCATCACAGTCACAAGCGTAAAAGTCAAGTCCCCATGAGAGAATTCAATGCCACGTCACAAACTGTTACCGGATTTCTCCCGTTTGCACGTCACATTGAGGCATTAGTAGCAGCAGGACACACTGTCTCACTGCTAAAAGTCAAGGCACACACGGGAATTGTGGGGAACGAAAAAGCCGACGAGGCAGCCAAACAAGCCTGTACTACGGGAACCCTCACGGAAGCGTGGGATAATAACGAGACAATAAAAGTCAAGCCCATGATACCAGACGAAGACTCGAACAGCAGAGAGCTAAAAGGAAAACTCGCGGTACAAAAGTACGTAACCACACTACTCCGTGAACGGCAAGCCCAAGAAAACAGTAGACTCTCAGCGAAAATGACCGACCTCCAGGGAGAGCCCTCAACCTGGACCCACCAACTGAAAACTGAGCGCAGCTTCAGATGGGAGGCGCACCATGACCAAGCGCAACAAACTGAAGAGGAACAAACGACAATACGGGACCCGATACCCAACCAGCAGCAGCAAGCCAACCAGACCCGGGACGAAGAAGACAGGCAAATAAAAGCCATGATGGAACAAACGGAGGAAGAGGAGATGCTCCTTATGCGGGAGGTGCAGGAGCACCAAGAATACCAAGAAACAGAGGGCAAAGGGGACCCCACCAGAGGAGACGAACCCGAACCCGCAGGGACACCACCCCCACCCTCCGAAGGGGAGGAAATATTTGAGGAACTCAACGAGCTCGCGGAGAAACTAGAAGTGACCCAAGAGGTACAAAATGACGATGAAATTTTTGACATGCTAAATGAACTCATTGAGCAGCGGGAAAAGTCACAAGGGGAGCCGACAAAAGAAAGACAAGCTCACCATGACCGTGTCACAGAGGAGTCCAGAGTCCATGCAGTAATGGAGGACCCGATGCCCAGAACAAGATGGAAACAGCGAAAACACGATATGGCACACAGCAGAACGGAAAAAAGGAACGCCCCCTCGGTTCAGGAGGGCGGGACCACAGACAGCTGGCTGAACGAAACAATGAAGCACCTCAAAGGAGACACGCCACTACACAAAGTAGCGAACGGCTTCTGGAAAAGAGCCACATTTGCGGTACGAAAAACAATACTCAAATGCAGACTGAGAATACTGCCAGCACAAGACTATGAGACGGCGAAAAACTCAGCCGGAGGGAACGGGAAGTGCACCCTGGAAGGATGCGGACACAAAGGGGTGGACTACGCAAAGGGCTTCCTCATGAGGGTAGGGCATGCCCTAGGTGGATGCAACAACCCACAAATGCGAGGAATGTTCACGGACAGGGCAGATGCCCACGCAGATGAGCTAAAACACATACTTGACCACCATAGGAAAGGGGGATGCAAAGTACTCGCCTACACTGGAAAAAAGAGGGACCCAGGGATTAAGCCAAGGGTACTCCCAAATTACATACTCACCAGGGGGCAATGCAGACACGACGGGAAGGACAACCCAGGCAGAAACGATGGGCCCGACACAATACCGAGTTTTGTAGACATAGTCATGATAGAGGGTCTAGAAGACCTGGAGGACGGATGGGAATGCACACAACAGGAAGCACCAGCAAGGGTAAGAAACCTACACCTCATTGAAGTGGCCCACACCGATGACGAAAAATGGGGACCCAAACTCCTGGAAAAATACAAGAAATACGGACCGCTGCTACAATTGCTACGCAGGCACGGATTCCGTGCCAAACTTCATGTGTTTGCAGTGGGCAGAACAGGCACGGTGTACAAACACAACCAAGACATACTCGAGCAACTTGGACTCAACAGAAAAGAAGCCACACAGGCACTACAGAGAATACACGACCTGACAGTAAACTACGCACACAACACCTACCAGCTATACAGAAAGCTCAGACAAGGAAAACAAGAGGAGGAGAAAGACAAGACCCACCCAGTATAAATTGTCCCAACATGGCCGCCACTCGTGGCGGTCCGGCCCAGAGTAGGGCCGGGGAAATCAATTTACTCATACGCCCGACGGGCGTGGTTTTTTCTTTTTCTTTTTCTTTGCACGTCTCGTCGTTTTCCCTCTGCAGCGGGGCCGGGTATAGGATATCACGGTCCGGGTTTTTCGATCGCGCGAGAAAATCGCGATCCACAATTGCATCCTTTCACGAACTGTTTCCTGCGTTAGTGGGAAATATTTCAGAGCAGTTTTTTAACCTTCCGCTCCGCTTTTTAACACGGTGGCAGCGGCATGGATATGCATGTTAGGCACCGCATATATAAGGCTAGGATGAACTCATATTGGCGAGAGGAACAATTTGATATGCGGGGTTTCGCATTCTGCCCAGTAGAATGGAACATGCCTCATCTTCGCGGACCTTTTCAATTTTTTCCAACTTCTTGGATCATCGTGGATCAGTCAAAAGGACAGCGGAATCTTGTTCAGCAGGTTCAAAATTGCCTAAAACCGTCGAGCTTGTTCGGGGGCGAGATGGGGATTTACGGAAGCGCTAGAATGCGTTAATTCGCATTCACTATCCCGCACGCGGTGAGTTGCGGAATCGTGAGTGCATGTCCGAAGAACCGCATCAAAGTGTGCTTGTGATACCCCACGGGTATCACAAACACCTGAATAACTATGTAGGCTGTGTTTCCGTGCATAACAACACGAAACACAACAATTTTGCACTCACAAAGTAACGTCGCAAACGGTCACAAACTTCTAGCGAGCTCTACCCTATTGAAGGCTCGCGGATTGAGCCTTTTTCGCCTTGAGTGCACCAACACAAAGTTGGATATGCTTCACTTACCCAAGTGAAGCATATACTGTATATGTGCTCAAGAGCTCAATTGGCGCAATAGATCGCAAAAGCAACAATCATGTAAAAATTTAACCTATCTGGCCAGTGACGAGACACCTTCCGTTGACTAACCCTGGGCAACTTTGACCGTGATTTCCGGAGCTGTCGGATGTCCAAATTCACTTTTGAGACCGGATTTCAGCATGGCGCACCCCACTTTATATCGATAGCCGCGAGGAAATTGTCATCCGAGAAAATTTTGTTCGACAGTGTCATCCTATACCGGGGTGTCACCAGATTCGAGATGCGAGAAGCGAGAGCGAGATACTTACTGCATAGCCATCCTCTTACTGTGTCACAAGATTCAGATTGAAGATACGAGGTGACATGACACTAGATACAGTGACACCAACAACCAAGATTTGCAGATAGAGACAAGAGAAGTTGGAATGACAGATGTGTCACGGTGACACGCAACTCCAACTGTTTTAAAATGGACAGTAACCTAACCTTCAGTTTGTTGGTTTCCTAGCCCGTTATATCTTTCAGTGTTATCGCTGATAATATAACTTATACTCAAGCCAGTTGGCGGTAGTAACTATGAATCACTCCTTGGACAATAGGTTAAAAGAAACTTCCAAGCGACAGCTTGATGCTCAGCAGGCGGAAATTGCAGAAAGAAATAAGTTAATTGGTGCACTCCTCGGTACGTGTCTACACGTCCAGACTCGACCCTTCTTTGTTAGCTGTCGTGCCTTTCACGTCGTGCACCGTTTGTGATCCAGCCAAGAACTTTCGCAGAAACCATATCCACGGAAATTGCACATGTTTTTGTCTTTCCATAATATAATTGTACCTTCCGAAGACGGCGTGCTTCTGTTTCCATGATATAATTTTTACCTTCCGAGGACACCACTGTCCTCCCCCTTCTTAGCGCGCGCAGCTTTTGAGATTTGACCTGGTTAGGCTCATTCAGGTCACGGAAATTTGGGACTCCACGTCTCTGTAGCGCTCCCCGCCCCCCTACCCGCCGCAAGCACTAGTGCGCTGGCGTTACTGCTAGCGCCCCATCGCTAAGCGCACATACTTAAGTGCATTGTCATATTTCATATTCTATTCGGGAATTTTATGCTTGGACATATTTCGCTTCTAAATTTGCGCACCTGCTTTGCTCCTATGCAGATGATCCAATGCAAGGGGGTACCGAGGATCTGGATGTCCTATGTTACAGACCCGATCCTTCTCTCGACCAGGCTATGCACAGGGCGGTAGACGCGCGAAAGAAGTCTTTGGCTGTAATGCAGGCGAACAGGTTGGTAGATATGTAATATTGTTTCTGTGAAATACAACTTACTTGTCGACATGCCCCTCATTTTATCTTCCCTTCAAATTAACTTGTTTTTAATCGTAAGTTGTTGCAAGATACTTATTGTCGATTTCCGAAAACAGACACGACATCACGCAGCAGGTAGCCCCTCCCCTCACGGAAGGTTTCGTCCCTTACTATAAAGATACTGGCCTCGACGATGCCCTTCAAGGGGCTGTTCGTGCAAGGCAAGATTCCATGTACAACATGCACCGCGAGAAGAACCAGTACATGGCGGAAGCGGAGGCATATGCTGGAGGTAAGAGTGAACTGTAGACCTCCACACAAAAAAACTTTGACGTTTCACTTTTCCGCACTGGTCTTCAAGCTTGTCCCAACTATTTACCCCTGTAGGTCCCTCCCTGCCTGAGAAGCGGATATAATTCTCGTTCACTTGGACAAACACAGGCTACCTGTTGTTACTATCGACTGCGTCCATACTGGAAAAATGAAACGAGTGCGGGGCTGGCGGCTGAATCCTTGTGTGGGTGCGTAGAGTCTTTGAGTGGCGACTATCAAGTCCAGCCTACTGCTTCGCCTCCAGCACCCGAAACCAGATTACGAACGGACACTGCTTTCGGTATGGAACTTCTTGAACAAGCTCAACAGGTCGTTCGGGAATCGCCGTAAGGTGTTGCCATGATTTGCTTTTGTTCTTCTGAGAGGAAAATGTTTCCTCACGCCAAACAACCTCAGAGGGCTGCTTACCATTTGGCGCTCCTGGCACGAACGTCGTCGTTGTCAATGGAGCACCTGTCTGTAAGAAATTGAAAGTTCTGCAGGATTTGAACTGTACTAGCCCAAGTAGATATTTACACAAATTCCGTCGACTCTTGTAAGTTTTATCATCTTTAGCACTCGTGTTTTGTGACCCACAGTGTGAAAATGAGTATGTCCAGAAGCTTTCCGAAGCATCCTGAAGAGCAACTTGTGAACGGCGATGAGATATCATTTTTGCACAGAGGCAAAATAGAACATGCAACGCCTCACTCACTACCTTTCAGACCAAACAAGTAGAACCAGTTGGTGACTGAGAATTCCATCGTGGGTATCCCTGCACACTATGTTGTTTTTTGGGGGAGAAAACACAAACATATGTTGAGCCAATACTGTATGTACCCCCACTTCCTTGCTCTTTTCATATATCTAAGTCAAAGTTTCTCCCTTTAGATGCTGCTCCAGTGTTGTTGGTGTGCTGAACATAAAAGTGGGAATCGAAATGACTAGGATGCTAAAATCTGCCTATCGGGCTGTCATACTATGACAGTCTGAGATGGCAGATCTGGTCAGTCATTCTCGTGACACCGTGAACCAAAAACACGCTCACCCTATATTATTCTATCTGATAATATATCTTTAGCTTTTGCTAAAACGTCCGAACCGCGACTATCTGTCAGGTTATGGTCCCTTCTTGCGCTTTGCGCCCCACTTTTGTATATGCGGTTTTGACGTTTTAGGCATTATTTTGCTGAGAGGGGCGGGTGGGCGTGCGTGCTTGCAGCCCACCCTCCCCAACATCCTAGTATTTCGAGAGCGCGTCTGCAGTTGAGCTTGATTTTCCGGCCGGCAGATTTCTTAGTCTTTCGACTGGTCGTGCCTACGGAATTTGCTTCGCTTACAGGTTTCAGCTTCGGATCTTTTAACACTTAGACGCAATTATATATGGTCCCTTCGCGTTGTGGGATGACTTGTGAGGAGCTTGTTGCTTTCGAGGCTAAGCTCGCTCCACGACTCTTGGACATGGACATTATGGGGCGCTCTCGAGCGCGTTTTGTGGCTGCGGATTTATTGTTATCGATGTGGTTGCATCATTGCAAGGCACTTGGGAAGGTTGGGGAGACGTAGTCATTTTAATTTCGGGGTCGGTACTCATGTTCAAAAGAAATTATAAAGGCCTTTTGAATCCTACGTGGGCAAGGGCTTCCTATAAACGCAATTATATAGAATGAGAACAATTCCCCAAACTTTTATACGAAGCCCATTTCCAGATTCGGCTCCACTTGTTTTCACTTTGAGACGTCCGATAGTATCTCAAGTTTGCACACCCTCGATCGGGGAAAAGTAGTCATTTGATATATTTGACATTTGGTATAATTTAGTACCAAGACTGTGTCACAGTGACTGACCAGGCGAGGGACGTTTAAATACTCGTCTGTAATTTGACAGTCCGCTTTGCGTGCACACCGTATTAGAAATTCCTCATTCCTACTTGACTGTTTGTCAGTCTACACGAGGTACACGTGGTCATGCTCACGTCGATGGTAGGGAAGAAACGAAGAATCAAACTTCACTTATTGATTTTGTTCTTCAAGATCAACTCCTGTGACTCGATTGTATTTAATTTTGTAACATGTCTCAGGCTCAATCAACTGTTTCGGAGCTTGCTTTCCTTCGCGATGGATGAGAATTGACATTTATTTATTTATTTTGGGCTGTGGCCACGTGTTACGAATTTATAATTGGGTCATCTGAGTCATCATCTCCGTTCGCTTTTTAGTTTATTATTATTTGCAATGTATGAGAAGCGCGATGCGCGAACGGATGCGAACGGAGATGTTCATCAAAGCGGTAATCGCAGCGATAAACGATGTCGAACTATGATCGAACAATCACACAATATGATCGAACGATATCGAAGGTGAATTTCAATTTTGGCATTTCCAACATTCCGAGTTCGCTTTGCGTGCACAGCGAGCCGGAGGATTGTGTTAAAAATTCGTCATTCGTTAGTTCGTGACGATCGATCGATCAGGCCCGTTGTAGATCTAACGGCTTCACACGGAGTGTTACAGATCTAACGGTTTCTCACGGAGTGTTATAGATTTAGCGGTTTCTCACGGAGTGTTACAGATCTAACGGTTTCACACACGTCTGTGCACGATATCAACCTCGTGCGCGGCTTATATGTCGATATTCATCACTGAGCAGTCCTAGATAAGTCTGAAGCGTTCATCGTCTGAAGTGCTCATCTGATCCACAAACTACCCTACATACCCTTGAAATTGCCCCCCAACCATAGAAACCATGGCAGGGTTTGGGGCCGTAAGTGGATCTAACGGCTTCACACGGAGTGTTACAGATCTAACGGTATCTCACGGAGTGTTATAGATCTAACGGTTTCTCACGGAGTGTTACAGATCTAACGGATTCTGAACATATTTTCAGCTTATCCGTCGGCTGATTTTCAGCTTATGCATGAGCGGATTTTCAGCTTATCCGTAGGCTGATTTTCAGCTTATGCATGAGCGGATTTGCAGGTTATGCATACGCAGATTTTCAGCTTATCCGTAGGTTGATTTTCAGCTTATGCATACGGGTTCTCGTAACCGATATGCAATCAATATTTCGGCCGGTAGCCGATGTGTCAACCTATATATCAGCCGATATATGCAACCTATAAATCAGTCGATATGAAGCTTATATGTCAGTCGGTATGCAGCCTATATACCAACCGATATGCGGCCTTTAAATTGGCCGGTATGTGGCCTATATATCCGCCGGTATGCAGTATATATATTAGCCGATATGCAGCCTATACTGGAATAATCACATTAATTGTAATTACTGTGCGATATGTTTCGCATCTCCGATACTAATAAATAAATGACCCCTTGAGATCAAGTAAACCGACATATGCATACAGACATTTAGTTATATTTCAAGCTATTGCGTCCACATGTGCCTATGCACAGCTACTGTGTCCTCAAGCTACGGTGCCACCACATGTGCCCAATATGCAGGCCCACATAAAACACACTGCCCGATCATCGCGGTAGACTGTTCATTCATAGTGAACACCTTTTTCACTGATCCGGGAAGAGTATCCGGGAAGATATCATGGGAAGTCTATGACTGCTCCTCTTATCCCTAAGCACCTATCATCCCTAGCAGATCTGTGTCTCATGATTGCAATTATACTAAGATCATTTTGTAGCTTAATATATTGATAACTACACCTAAACATTAGAAATTAGTACATCACTTGTCCATGCCTACATGATGTTTAAGTGTGATTTCAGATCCCACCCAGTAAAAAAAAACTCTTAAAACATGCTGCAATACCACCAAGAAAGCAAGCAAGCATCACAGTAGTTTCCATGTTGAAGCCCATCCGAATATGGCCTCTCTCTCAAAAATCCAAATATGTTCAACTATTAAATATTTGGGTTTGATTTTCGGATCAACTATTACAACTATAGAATCTAAAAAAACAACTGTTGCACCAGACCTCGAACCTCGAACTCAAAATAAGCAGCACTAAAGGTGCAGCTGTCAAGACTGCACGTCAAAAAGCCAGGCATAGGGACTAAGACAACCCAAGTGCCAGGCAAGGAACAATTTGGTGGAATGAGATGCTTTCCACAGAATTCTTAGCAACTGGATGATTGTCTTCGTTTGCCGGTAGCTGTAGCAACTGCACAAAGGGAACCACTGTACGTCATTCGTATGCTAGACACTCTTAGGAAATAGATTACAGACGCCCCTGCAAGCTCGACCGGGACGTTGGGATGAACCACGCACCATACCATTTAAGTACACACCGTAGAAGGCAACACCAACACAGACGAGTTGTCCCGGAACACTCGATAACCTCGGAAAACAGCAGAGCTAGAAGAGCGAGGAAAGTGAAACTTACATCTCCGTTCACGGTCAGTCCTGGCTGACTGGCGATGAAAGCAGGGACTTCCGCAGATGCAAGTCCCATGACCTGTCGAGAGTAAGCACACCGGCATAACGAAGAGATACGTAACATAGCTCATCACACACGTGCAAGGCCTTAAGAACTGCAACCGCCAAGAGAAGACAGCAAATGAAAAGAACCCCAAGTTCCTGCGTAAGACATATTTTGGGACTCGTCTTAAAAACTTTCCCAACTGATACAAGAAGGACAGGCCAAGCGATGATCAAGTATACTCACCTCCTCAATAACATTGGAGGGAACATTTTGGTATGTACTTCCAACAACGTGCATAATGTAGGATCGTACGCCTTCCTTGAACCCAGGCACTGGAACTCCAACCGCGGCATTTCAACTCAAGGATCGCAGCAACTTCGGCATGAGTGCACACAACATGGGGATCAAAGCCAGATGATCGGTTTTAAGACTTTTGGCCAAACCTAGCAAAAGCTGCGTCACACTTTTAAGCCAAGACGGTAGGCACGCACAGGTGTCAAGACGGTAGGCAAGCACAGGTGTCAATTGGCTATGGGACATGAACAGCTGGAATACCTGAGTCTAACATTTCTGCAGCGGGACCGTACGCTTGCCAAAACTCGCGGAAACGAGCACCGTTGAGCATACTAGCAAGGTTGAGGATGGTGCTGAAAGGCTCTTCTTGTTGGACTCTCTCAGGAACCAGGTGCAAATAAAGATCGCAGTCGGGATTTGGAAGTTGCATCAACCCCTATGTGAGCGAGATCGGAGCTGTTAGACTATCTACCAAGGCAACGCGACTGGTGCTGCAGGAGCGGCGGCCAACACCGAAACAATATGTAGCTCGCTTTCGAACGAAGAGTCAGAAGTGCGGAGGGAAACGCTACACTGAAGTGAAAAGGATGTTGTTGTAAGGATGTGAATAATATAACGAACCTTCAAGAGAACCTGTGACAGGACCCGGGCATTGCCACGTTCGGGGTAAAACTGATAGAGCCGCAAAAGACACAGGTTCGCTTCTAGGTTGTATGTCTGTGATTGGACCTGAAAAGGTGAGCCCAGAAAAATAACTCTATTCAATTTGAAGAACCAACTCCGCATACAACTATTCCTTCCAATGGTAGGCAGCGCTTCGATCCTGTGAAAGAAAATTCCAGCACGAAGCAGCACCACACGGCAAGCTTTTGATGGAACGCTAAACTGGGAACCGTGCACGCACAGTCGCGATAATAGGCATTCTTGCATATTTTTCCAACCTGGCTTATCACTCAAGGTATGAGAATCATCACCTGTTCTTCAACGTGCGCCTCTAGCTTAGGAAGTAATTCAGGGTTGTACCTGAACGATAAAGAAACCTCTCTCAAAGTTTTGAAACTCTCTCACGGAGTACTCAGAGAGCTTACTGACACAGCGTCATACACTGGGAATGTTAGCAGCATACCTGTCAGCCCCACAAGTGATAATCTGCTCCATATTGGTGGTAGCAGTAAACTAAAAAACTATCTGATGAGAAAATTGATTAGAAATCTCTGCGTCTCTGGGTTTGGCGAGCATGAAAATTTCAATGTTGAGGCGCAAAACGAAAAACTCGCCGCCGACTCCGCTCGGCTCCGCTGCGCGGGCAGACGAGACGCAGCGCAGACGCGAGACGGTCGCGGTCGGGCGAGTACAGTTCTTGCAAGGGGAGTAATTAGTACGTAGCAGGGGGGAAACCGGATTTCTTAACACTGTGATCCGCCAAACCCCCGCGGACCCGGGGCGTGAGCTCACTTGTTTCAGCGGGAAAAACAAGAAACACGGAGCAAATATCCCAACAAGAACAAGATCAACGTTTAAACCCACGGGGGGGTGAGCGCGCGACGGCGTGTGAGGGCGAAATCGAGCGCCACGCCGGCGTTTGGGCGATGTTGCGCCAGCGGCTACGAGGCGCGATGGATCGATGCCGCTGGCGCCTCCTTTCTAGCTTCGCTTGGCGCCACGCCAGCGCGGATCTCAATAATTCCAATTTCAATTCAATTTACACCCCCTGATATCACATCGATATGGATACGGAGCGAGAATTCCGAGGCTGCGATCGAAGTCGCTTGTTTCGGAACGTGACACACGGAGACACGTCGACGTGTCACTGTAGGGCGTCCGCGTCCATAAAAGCCCGACCGCCGCGCCGCGGACTTTCTGTTTCCATCGTGATCGTCGTCTTCGCGGTGTAACATTCACAACCATGCAGGACCTCTCGTCTGGTGCAGCCAAACATCTTTCACACCGTCGCGTGAATGCGGCCAGATCTTGTTGTTGTAGGTGTCGTCGCTTGCGTCTTCCGAGACGAACGCTTGCGTCTTCCGATACGAACGCGGAGAGCAATTGTAAAAATACCGGAGTATTTCAGTTGGCCTCAGAAAACTTCATTTTGATGAGACCTAGTTGATCTAGAAACTTTGTTATCCGCCCCACGATGGGTAACAAGTTCTTCAATACGGATCGGCTGAAGAAGTACGGCTATGGTGTGCCACGCCTTGTTCTCCTCGCGTGGGCGGCCTTCGCTTTTGCGCCCAAACTCCACAACGTCCAACCTCTTGAGGAGTACGAAATCTCAGCGTACGTGCTCTTTTCTGAGAATCATTCGTGTGCTCCAGATGTTATTTGTGTCATCCATGTGCTCACGATGGTTGAATGAATATCTACCTGGATGCTTCACGGGGGGGGCGGGGGGCTCGACATCTTTGTGGGTAAATGCGACTTGTTATAGTTATCATAGTTTCGTGGTTCTCGCAATATCAGTTTTAAGCGAAGTATTATCGAATACCAACAGTTTCGTAAAGAAACAAAAGGCAGCGAATCCAAAGTCCAGAGCATGAGAAATCGTCTGTGCAAAGCTTTTCCAACGAAATGGGTTTCAATTCGTTGCCCCTTTGAGGAGATACTGTGCTGTTGGTGTGTGTGTGTGTGTGTTGAATGCGCATTGGAGAGAGGTTTAAGATGCTATCAGATCCTAACATGGATCCAAACGATGGTTCTGTCATATCCCTCCGTTCAGGTACGCATCCAGCTGGCGATGGGCAGTCCACATGTACGTTGGGAGCATAGGCGCCGTGGTCAACGTGCAACGCTTTGGGCTAATCGGTATGCGCTCTCGAATTTGACTTAGTACTAGTGATAACGTAACTAATACGTACGTCCACCTTCTCATTAACCCGCTACACAGTGGTAGATCGACAGCGTGACAAGGGTGAAGGTGATAGAGCTGCTGAAGATGAAGTCGAAGGCCACTCGCACGCCTGCACAGTGGTTGAAGTGGCCAAGTAGACGCAGGTTTAGTAGAGTATAAGCCGTTTTGGGATAGCCTCGCCGTCAGTGCCACAGTTTAGGAATGTGCATACCGGCCAGCTGCGTTGTATCCGCTCTGTGTGTGTTGGGGAGGGAATTTGCTTAGTATATTGTCGCGCATATGCTGTATGAAGGTATGTATCAACCGTGCAGGGGAGGGCATATGCTGTACGAAGGAATGTATACAACGTGCAGCTGGAATTAGTTGCTAACCACACAATACCGCCTATCCATGCACACACTAGTATTTATGCATGCATGTTTGCGCCATTTCGAGTCGTCCACTACCATACGTGCCGTGCGTACACGCCGAACTTACCATATATTGGTGAATAGGCTCGCTGTCTAAACTGTGCACGCAAGCACAACCATAACCACAATCGCAGCCACCTATCAACTGGCAGCTGATGGGAAGAGACGCCAGAGATCGCGCAAGAGAGGTTTTGCTTTTTAGGCGGGAGCGCCATCATTCTGGACCTCCAACAGTCACCCTCCAGGCGGGCGCTTCGACAGTCACCCTCCAGGCCGGCACTTCAACAGTCACCCTCCAGGCCGGCGCTTCAACAGTCACCCTCCAGGCCGGCGCTTCGACAGTCACCCTCCAGGTCGGCGCTAACTGTCACCCTTGGGTGCTTCAACAGTCACCTCCAGGTGGACGCTTCAACAGTCACCCTCCAGGCCGGCGCTGACAGTCAACCTCAGGTGGACGCAGAACAGTCACCCTCCAGGCCGGGCGCTTGGACAGTCACCCTCCAGGCCGGGCGCTTGAACAGTCACCCTCCAGGCCGGCGCTTCAACAGTCACCTCCAGGCCGGCGCTTGAACAGTCACCCTCCAGGCCGGCGCTTCGACAGTCACCCTCCAGGCCGGCGCTTCAACAGTCACCCTCCAGGCCGGCGCTTCAACAGTCACCCTCACTGATCGACCTTGAAGGTGGCAACTCGAGCGCTACAAAACCTGCCAACCTTGCATCGCAACGTACGACCCACCTCCCTCCCCTTGGCGCGCAGGCAACCTGGCGATCCTGGCCGGGGCGGCGGCTCTCATTGGCTGGGACGCCACGACCTTCGATGTGACAATGCTGGTTGTGCTGATGAAGACCATGGGGGGCGACTTCTTCGCCGGCAAGCTGGACACGGCGGAGTGGAAGCTGGTCCTGCTCTTCACCTTCGCAGTATTTCTCCCGCTCGCGTGTGTGCTCCCTCAAGGGGGGTTGCAGGGGGTGGAGGGCGCAGGCTTCATGCTCCCCTCCGGAGCTGCCACTCTCATCCAGGTGAGCAAGGACTGGGTCTTGTTATGGTCAACACCCATGCGGTTGCTGATGTGAATTGCGGAGAAAAGGTGACAAGTGTTCACTCCACAACACAGGGCTGCTGATGCCACGAGCGGGGTCAAGATGCAACGATCCACCCCCCCCCCCACCATGGCGCTGCTGATGCTGGGCGAGGGCTGTGGCTGCCGGTGTGCAGGAATACGTGGCTATCTTCCCGTTCCTATTTGGGATCCAGCTGCTGTGTGAATATGGCGACGCAAAGTGGGAGCGCTTTAGCTTCTTCCGCTACCGCTACTCTTTCGAGTCGCTCAACGCCGCCTTGCTGTTTGCAGGTCAGTAGGGGGGGTGAGTTGACCTGAATGGGGAAGTGAGGGGGTGTAGGGGGTTCAGTGTAGCCTGCATGTTTGGAGGGGGGATTTTAGATCTGTAGATGGCACATGATTGGTTGCTTGCGAGTGGGCTCTGCAGAGGCGGGCGGTGTGGGAGATGCAGCGCAGTCTGCGTTGTGTGTTAGAGGGGGGGCTGGGGGGGGGTTAGGAGCTTGCATAGTGTGTGTGAGTGTGTGAGGGGGGCTGTGTTTTCTGTGTTTTCCCTTGATTTTTGTGGGGAGCACTTAGGTGCCCGCATGTTTTCATTTATTACCATGGGGTGTCCATGCTGTGTGGTGTGACTGCATTGATGGCATAACCATGGACCAACGGGTCCCATCCATCGACCGTGAGCCACTGGGGGGCATGCCAGCAGGGTCCGCTTACTCCGTAACCCTGGGACCAACTATTGTTGGGCGATGATCGGGCACATCATATCATCTTTCCATGCTGCTTTGCATCTGGGTTGGGAATATGTATAAGTTGGTGGTATCTTGTCACGGCCCCGCCCTGCTCCTGAATTGCTTCTCACATCCACGGGGATGATGGTGGGCTGGCTTTTGTCGGCTGATCTCATGCCATTCAGTGTGCGCGCGATGATCGTGAGTTGGTGGTGTGTTGTCACGACCCCGCCCTGCTCCTGAATTCCTTCTCACATCCACTGGGATGATGGTGGGCTGGCTTTTGTCGGCTGATCTCATGCCATTCAGTGTGTGTGAGGGGGTGGAAGGCGGCTGCAGCATCCCCTACATGTTGACTTGGATGCGTGGGATGTGTGTGTGGGGGGAGAATCCGTAACCCAGAGACCAACAGTTGTTTGGCGACGATCGGTCACATCGTATCATCTTTCCATACTGCTTTGCATTTGGGTTGGGAATATGTATGCGTTTGTGGTATCTTGTCACGGCCCCGCCCTGCTCTTGATTTGCTTCTCACATCCACTGGGATGATGGTGGGCTGGCTTTTGTTGGCCGATCTCATGCCGTTCAGTGTGGGGAGAATTGTCATTTGCAGGACCGGCTCTACAAACTTATTTGAGCGAGGGCGGTGCTCTGAGGGCGTGGGGGTATTTCATGTGGGAGGCTCGCCCTGCGTGCGGTGCAGCACGATCTGGTGGGATCCACTCCTGTGCATCGCCCCTGATCTACCCGTACTCACCTGCAGCCTGAGCTCTCTTGCCAGACCCTCTTGATGCAGCACCCACCTGCTCTGCACCGTGGATAGCCCCCCCATCTACTACGCCCTCCCCCATTCTAAGCACCGTCGTCCACCCAGATTCGCTCTGCACCACCACCCCACTCCGCGCCCTGCATCATCACCTCACTCCGTGTCTTGCATCACCACCCCTCTCCGTGCCTTGCAACATTTCTCCGCCGTGCTTCCGTGTAGTAAGCCCTGCCACCTCTTTCAACACAGACTCATGAGCCGTGATGCCCCTCCTTATCGCCTCCCCTCTCGATTCGGTCCTCGCAGATGGTGTGCCTAGGCTACCGCGTGAGCAACCTAATGCTCATCGTGGCCGTCGATTCGGTCCTCGCAGATGGTGTGCCTAGGCTACCGCGTGAGCAACCTAATGCTCATCGTGGCTGATTTGGTCCTCAGATGGTGTGCCTAGGTTACCTGAGCAACTTTATACCATCGGGTCGGTCCTCGAGATGGTGTGCCTAGGCCACCGAGTAACCTTAATGCTATCGTGGCGTCTCGGTCCCCAGAGCTGCGTAGTGCCCGTGAGCAACCAATGCTCATCGTGGCCGTCGATTCGGTCTCGAGATGGCAGGCCACCGTGAGCAACCTGCTCATCGTGGCTGTCGATTCGGTCCTCGCAGATGGTGCTGGCCTAGCGTGAGCATGCCTAGTGCAGGCAACCTAATGCCCATCGTGGCCGATCGGTCCCGGTCCTCGCAGATGGTGTGCCCAGGCTACCGCAGAAACTCCAGCTCATCGTGGCTGTCGATTCCGTCCGCAGATGGTGTGCGAAGCAATGCGTGAGCAACCTCATCGCCCATCGGGCCAATCGATTCGTCCTAGCAGATGGTGTGCCTAGGCTAATGCGTGTGATACCCCTAATGCTCATCGTGGCTCGATTCGGTCCTCGAGATGGTGCCTTAGGGGCCACGCATGAGCAACCTAATGCTCATCGTGGCCGTCGATTCGGTCCTCGCAGATGGTGTGCCTAGGCTACCGCGTGAGCAACCTAATGCTCATCGTGGCCAACTCGGGGCTGGTCACGGAGCTGTACGAGCAGCGGATGTTTGTATACACCTTCTTGCAGCGCGCGGCCTTCCGCCTCTACGGCGCGTACTACGGCATGCGCATGATTTATGTCTCGGACGTGGAGGTGAGGGCACGCCCCCGAGCCTTGCGCCATTCCAGTGCCAGCAGACAGCGTTACCTCTGGAGCGCCAACTGTTTACCGCGTGTTACAAGCTTACACCACCTGAAATATGGCACGGATGTACCCCATTCTACCCAACTTGGCGCACGGCATGACCCCGCCGGCACTCCCCGCCTGTCGCTGACTCTGACGGCCCGGGGGGATCCTGGCTGCATGCGGTGCGCCCCCCCAGGTGGCAGTCGCGGTGCTGAAGGCGAGTGCTTCGAAGGGGGACTGCCTGGAGAGGCACATCGCGAGCCCGGCGTGGGCTCCCGTGATCTCCCTGGAGAGCGTGGACGGGCCCTTGTACGAGCGCATGATGCGGGACTTCCACCACTTCATGGCTCAGCACTGCCCGCCGCCCGCCAAGATGGCGGAGTGCGCCCGGGTGAGGCCACCAGCCCCCTGCTCGGCCTTCATCCGCTTCTCAGGCTTGGTAGAAGGGTGCCGTAATCAGCTTAAAGTAAACAGGGAACAACCATCGACTCTTTCCACCCGTTCCTCTGCTGGGTCCGCTCGAGACATAGGGGGGTTGCGCAGAGGCTAGAGGGGGCGCTGCTGATAGTGAGGGGATCTTGGCAGTACGCCCTCTGCGCAGAGGCTGGAGGGGGCGCTGCTGAGAGTGCGGGGCTCTTGGCAGTACGCCCTCTGCGCAGAGGCTAGAGGGGGCGCTGCTGATAGTGCGGGGCTCTTGGCAGTACGCCCTCTGCGCAGAGGCTAGAGGGGGCGCTGCTGATAGTGCGAGGCTCTTGGTAGTATGCCTTTTGCGCAGAGGCTGAGGCGCTGATAGTGTACCTTGGCAGCACGCCCTCTGCGCAGAGGCTGGAGGGGGCTGCTGATAGTGCGGGGCTCTGGCAGCACGCCTCTGGCGCAGAGGTTGGAGGGGGCGCGGTTGATAGTGCGGGGGTTTCTTATAGTACGCCCCTCTGCAGAGGGCAGGGGGCGCTCGGTTGATAGTGCGGGTTCTGGCAGTACGCCCCCTCTGCGCAGAGGCTAGGAGGGGCGCTGCTTGATAGTGCGGGGCTGGAGGTACGCCCCAGAGGCTGGAGTGTGGCGCCGCTGATAGTGCGTTCTGGCAGCACGCCCAAGCAGAGGCTGAGGGGCGCCGATAGTGCGGGCTCTGGCAGTACGCCTCTGCGCAGAGGCTGCATGGAGGCGCCGGCTGATAGTGGGCTCTTGGCAGTACTTCCCCGGCAGAGGCCAGAGGGGCGCCAGCTGATAGTGCCTTGAGCAGTACCTGCAGAGGCTGGAGGGGGCGCCTGCTGGATAGTGCCTGGCAGTACACAGGAGGCTGGAGGCGCTGATAGTGGCTCTGGCAGTACTTCTCATGAGAGGCTGGAGGTGTGGGCGCCAATGATAAAAGTGGCTCTCGGCAGTACTCCTCTGCGCAGGCTAGAGGGGGGGCGCTGCTGGATAGTGCGGGGTTCTGGCAGCACGCCTCTGCGCAGAGGCTAGGAGGGGGCCACGCCGCTGATAGTGCGGGCTCTGGCAGTACGCCCGCAGAGTTTCTCGGAGGGGGCGCTGCTGATAGTGCGGCCTGGCAGTACGCCCCGCGAGGAGGCTAGAGGGGCGCTGCTGATAGTGCGGGGCTCTTATAGCACGCCATGAGCGAGGCGCCTGCTGATAGTGGGCTCTTTAGCAGTACGCCTGCGCAGAGTGTGCTGGAGGGGGCGCTGCTGATAGTGCGGGGTTTGAGCAGTACGCCCTCTGCGCAGAGAGCTGGAGGGGCGCTGCTGATAGTGCGGGGCTCTTGGCAGTACGCCCTCTGCGCAGAGGCTAGAGGGGGCGCTGCTGATAGTGCGGGGCTCTTGGCAGTACGCCCTCTGCGCAGAGGCTGGAGGGGGCGCTGCTGATAGTGCGGGGCTCTTGGCAGTACGCCCTCTGCGCAGAGGCTAGAGGGGGCGCTGCTGATAGTGCGGGGCTCTTGGCAGTACGCCCTCTGCGCAGAGGCTAGAGGGGGCGCTGCTGATAGTGCGAGGCTCTTGGTAGTATGCCTTTTGCGCAGAGGCACGTGGGCGCGCTAAAGGACAGCGGGAAGCGGATCGACGCCTCGGCCGTGGTGCAGCTGACCCTTGAGGTGATCATAGACTTCTTGTTCGACCGCAAGTGGGAGCCATCGTTCCAGGTGCTGGCAGATGCCTCTTGGGAGTGGCGGCGGGAGATTGCAGCGAGGGGCCCGGCTGACAATGCCATCAAGCACCAGGCAAGCCCAACCCCAACACATGCACACACGATAGGTGTCCCGAAGTGTGTGCTGAATACTTTGATCCCTGGCGTGGGTACATTGTGCAGCCGGTCTTCTGTGGCTACGGGGTGCCAAAGGAGTCCGTCCGAGGATAAGCACACACACGACAGGATAAGCCACACACGACATTGCTGAATCCTTTGATCCCTGGTGAGGGTACATAGTGCAGCCGATCCGTTGTGGTTATGTGATGCCAAAGGAGTCGGTCCAAGGATAAGCACACGTACACGATTTGAAAGGATTCGAATCAAGGAGAAGCACACACACCTGCACGAGGCAGGGGAGGGCGAACAAGGCGAGGGGCTTAGGTCCAGGCGCATGGGAACGGGTGGGGGTGCCAGACCCGACTCAATCCCATTTCAGGCAGGTGTGTCCTGGCAGGCGGACAGCTCTCAGGCGCCGGCAGAGGAAGGGTGGCTTTTAGGTGGGAGGGATTGAGGGAGCGAGTTGTTTTGGGAGGGGGCACTCGGGACGGTGGCCTGAGATTTGGTGCGGAGTCCAAGTAGTCAGAGCAGGCTTCAGGGGTGGCGAGCGAAGTTGGCAGGATGGTGTCATGTCTGTTGGAGAGTGTTCGGAGCCTCTGGCAGGCTGCGCAGGCCAGTGGGCGGCGGGGTCAGGATGACGAGGCCGGGTGTGACCCGGGGGGGGCTGGCGGGGGGCTCTTTGTAGGCTCTGTCACAGGTCCCAGACATCTTGGGTGCCCATGGCGAGGGGGGCCTCGGGGAGCGCAGGCGCGGCTGCCCGCGCGGCCTCGCCTCGACACCTGAGCGTCGATGGCATCCGGAGGGGGGCTTGGATGAGGCGCTGTCACCGAGCATCTGAGCAAGAGGTTTGCACGCAGGAGCGGCGATGTGATTTGGGCAGGGTCGCGGAGGTGTCGGAGGGGTTGGCCACATAGGGCTCGGCCAGGTTGGCAATCCTTGAGCATGGCGGGATGGGTAAGGGAGGGAGGGGGTGGCTGGGAGCTGTCACGGCTTCTGGGTACATGCAGGCTGTGGAGGGTGTAGGTAGACGTCACCCTGAGGACGTGGCAATGACACATCATGGGAAGGGCACGGCGAGGATTGGCAAGAATGGGGGCGCCCTTGCCTCAGGCGCCCCCAGCGGGTCTGGCAGAAGTGCCGCCCAGACTCAGAGGATGTATAAGCGGGTCTGGGCGAGCTTGAACCCTACTGGACTTAGAATGCTTATGGCTAGTGCTTTCAGCGGTGGTGGTTGGTGAGCATCGGCCAACCGCTAACAGTGTGTGAAATGGTTTGATCCTCCGAGCAGGGTACGCGGGCAGCTTTTCTGTGATGCGGAATCTTTTTCTTGAAATCTGTCTAAAGGAACTCCACAACACCCCCTCCCACACAACACACCCCCCTCCACACAACACCCCCTCCACACAACAACCCCCCCTCCACACAGCACACTCTACACAGCACCTCCACACAACAACCCCCTCCAGGGACACTGAAGAGCTAGCCCATCACCGATAGGTGTGCATATAATGGTTAAATTGGAGCCTGCGGAATTTTAGAGGTTTCTGTGCCGGTAGATCGATCAGAGTTTCCTGAGCCGTTAGATCAAAATCAGCAGCTGAGTTAGATCTAAAGGCTTTACACACGACAGTATTTAGGAGTTCCGCCCGTGGGAATCCGCAGCTCTGTTCTTTTGCCTTCGCAAAAGAACTTCACAAGAAATTTTTCCTCGCGGAGAAATTCTTAGTGCGGCACACTGCAAAAAAATTTACTCCACATTTTAACGTTACTGTGGAAGTTTAAACCCTTGACGACTTACTACAATGAGCGGTCAAGAAGGTGAGCAAGGCGCGTCGGAGAACAATGCTGGCGCGGCTGGACAACCGGCTGCGAAGTCCGGGATGGAAGTCCTGTTGGAGCAACAGGGCGAAATGATGAAGCTCATGATGAAGCAGATGGAGACTCTCGCAGCGAGAGTTGAAGTCGCGGAGGAGGCGGCAGCGAAAGCCGCTTCGCAGGATGGTGGTTCCGCTCAGAGCGGAGACGCGGAGTTGGAGGCATTAAAAAAGCTCCCGTATGTTCCACACGTTGAAGGGAATCCGTTCCCTACGAGACCTGCAACACTGGAGACGGACATGCCGCAGATGTACGACCTGTACAACGACAAGACCTACGACGCCCTCTCCAAACGCACCAACTCGTCCATGCGTTACGAGCAGTTGGTGCTTGCCCCTGCGCTGTCGTACATGCACGATGCGATTGCGTTTTCCGAGGTGACCCTGGACTGGTGTCAAGATGAAAAGGATCCCCCAACGGTGGAGGAATTGAGTGAGCGCGTTTTCGCAGCGCACAACACGTTTAAGGGCGTTTTTTCGCTCTTGAACAACCGTTACACCATGTTGCAGCTTAGAGCAAGCATGGAGTCTGATGCAACGTCGCACGGCGGAGCTGAGGCGTTGCGGGCGAAGTTGGCCTTCATCGAGGAGAAGGTGTACGCAGGCAGCGACGGGTTGGTGAGCGACTCGGTGCTCACGAAGTGGTTGAAGGAATTCGACACCACGAAGGCGAAGGCAGTGATGAACACGCACGCCAAGGCCAGCGCCAAAGTTTCGACTTTTCGTGACCGTCAAGCAGGCAAGGGCAAAGGCGCTGGAAAAGGTGAAGGTGGCCGCGGCAGCGGCAAGGGAGGTAAAGGGTCAGGGCTTGGGCGAGGCGCCCAAGCCCAGACCTAACTTTCCGATCACGGAAAGGTTGGACGCCTTCCGCCCCTCGGGGCGTCCAACGGAAAGAGCCCACCCTACAGGAAAGGGTGCGGAGTCGAAGGGGGGCATGGCGCGCAGCTGGCGCGAACTCCGAGGTGATGGAGTGGATCAGCAAAGGGGCCAAGATGCGTTGGGTCGACAAGGCGCCCCAACCTTTCGATCACGGAGTGTCTCTGGCCGACGCCACCCCTCCGCAGCTGGAGTGGATGGCCGCAGAGACGGAGAGGTGTCTCAAAACGGGCGCATGGGTGCGAGCGAGGAGGCGACGACACGTATCCCGAGTGTTCCTGGTGCCGAAGCCGGGGACGAACAGGTGGCGTCTTGTGATGGACTTCCGCTGGCTGAACGCGCATTGCGTGAAGTCGTTGTGCAAGATGGAGACCCTCAAGAAGTTGCGTCTGCTCGCCAAGCCGAACGACTGGTGTATCAGCTTCGACCTCCAGGACGGGTACCATGTCGTGGGGATCGACCCCGCCTTCCAGGAGTACATGCAGTTCGACGTGCGGGGGAGTTATTCCAGTGCGGCGCCCTTCCCTTCGGATGGAACGACTCGCCACGAATCTTCGTCAAGGTCATGAAGGTGCTCGTGGAGTGCCTTCGTTCTCCGAGATCCGCGGAGGATCGGCGGGAGGTGCGGAAGCTGCAAAGCGGAAGCAAGGTGCGACGACGTTGGGCAGTTCGCAAACGAGCTGGAGGATGCGGCCGCGAGGAGCATCAGCAGGGTGCGCGGGTGCTCCCTTACATGGACGACTTCCTGTTGCTGCTAAGCAGCAGGATCGAGGCGCTCAGGGCGCGCGAGCTGACATCTCGGGTCTTGGTGAGACTCGGATTGTCGCGCAACGAGAAAAAGGGGCAATGGGAGCCGACGCAGCTGGTGGAGCACCTCGGGCTCGAGGTGGACCTCAAGGCGGGACAGTTCCGCGTGACACCGGCGAGGCTGCAGAAGATTCACCTGCAGTCCAAGGCGCTTCTCAGCGAGGCGTCGCGACAGCGGAGGTGGCTCCCAGCTCGGAAGCTGGCAGCGTTCACGGGGCTCTGCCAGTCTGTGTATCTGGCAGTTCCTCCGGCGAGATTGTACCTCAGGGAGCTCCATTTCGTGCTCTCCACGAGGCGGGGATGGGGCGCGAAGGTGAAGCTCACACGGCAGGCGTGGAGCGACATCGAGTGGTGGCTCAGGCTGCCGGCTCAGAGCCGGTGGAACGGTCGCAAGATCTGGCGCAGCCCCACGAGAGCGAAGGTGCACACCGACGCGTCTCTGTTCGCATGGGGCGGGGTGCTGAACCTCAAGCACGCGGCAAGAGGATTCTGGTCAGACGAGCTACGGCATCTACACATCACGCACCTGGAGTTGGAGGCCGTGTACAAGACGGTGCAATCCTTCCTGAGAGAGCTCACTGGCAAGGTGGTGCGCCTCTACTGCGACAACCAGGCGGTGGTGGCCATGCTCTCGCACTTCACGTCGCGCAACCCGGAGCTGATGCGGCGGATGCGGCGCCTGTGGATCCTGCTGGACTTAAACGACATCGAGCTCCAGGCGAGGTACATCAGAAGCGAGGCAAACGAGTGGGCCGACCGCTTGTCTCGGGACCGGGACCTGGACGACTGGCAGCTGAACCGCAGGTGGTTTCAGTGGGCGGAGCGGGAATGGCACCAGCACACCGTGGACCGCTTCGCCTCGGAGCTCTCCGCCCAGCTGCCGCGCTACTACGCACAGTGGCACGACCCGGGGTGCGAGGGCGTGGACTCTTTGGCCTTTTCCTGGCTAGGAGAGGTCAATTGGGTCAACCCCCCGTGGTCCCTCCTCGACGAGGTGGCGCACAAGCTGCGGGAGGAGAAGTGCGCCGCCACGGTGGTGGCGCCCTACTGGCCGGGGCAGATGTGGTTCCAGCAGCTGGAGGCCATGGCCGACGAGGTGGTGATCTTGCCCCGGGGCAGGGACCTCTTTACTCCCAGCCGGCTGGGAGGATCCGATGTGCTTGGGGCCTCAAGCTGGGACGGCATCATGTTCCGCATCTCCGCCTCCCGGTGAGCCATTACCTGCAGGATGGGAGGCGGGCAGCCGGGCAGGCGCCACAGGCGGGGCTGGCGAGTGGCCTCAAAATGAAGGTGTACTGGCCCCAGGATGATGCCTGGTACACCGGCACATTGGGTGACACGGGGTCGGACGGCCTAACCCACATTGCCTACGAGGATGGTGACAAGGAGGACCTGGACATGAGCAAGGAAAGGTATGAGGTGCTCCCGGCAGCGGTGCAGGAGGTGACTAGCTGGGATGCGGCGCTTCAGGAGCGCTGGAGAGGAGAGTTGGGGGACAGCTCCCTCACTGAGCTGGCAGTGCAGATGCAGGGGGCAGCATTGGGCGGCAAGACGGTGGGCAACTACCGGCCGAAGGCTCGGGCCTTCATGGCGTTCTGTGAGGCGGCGGGCAGACAATGGCTTCCGGCAACGGGGGCCACGGTGAGGCTGTACATTGCTCACATGTTGGACAAGGGCACGGTGCAGGCGTCCAACATGCAGCCCTACCTATCCGCCATCAACAACTACCACGAGGACATGGGGTTCCCCGGGCCTGCCAGGGGCCGGGCGATCTCCAGAGCAGTAAAGGGCATGGCCCGCCTCCAGGTGCAGGCGGCTGAAGCCGCGGGTGAGGAGCAGACGGTGCGGACCTGGCTGCCTGCCAGGCATGTCTCGGCGGTGCATGCGCACGGGCTGGGGTTGGAGCCGGTGGGCCGGGCAGCTACGGAGCTGCTCAGGGCGTGCACCTACGTGGTGTTTGCCTTCGTCACCTTCGGCCGGCCGGAGACGGGCGTCTCCATGCGCAGGGAGCACATCAGCATCACAGGTGAGGACATCTCCGTGGTTCTCCACAAGGAGAAAGGCAGGGGGCACGTGCGCCTCAGGAGGAGGCTCACCATCCCCGCAGCGGGGGTGGCGGGGCTTGTGCAGCTCCTGCAGCACTGGCAGCAGGTGCGGGATGCCTGTTGGGGGCATCGCCCGGTGACGGGCTCGGAGGTGCAGGGCAGCTACTGGAGGCTGCCGTGGGAGCGAGGAAAGCTCCAGTCGGCGCAAGCTAATGGCTGGGTGCAGTTGGCATTGGGGAAGCTTGGGTGTGTCCCTCCGGAAGGGGGACACTTCTCTGGCCACAGCGCCCGCAAGGGGGCTTGTACCTGTGCCAGGGCTGTGGGCGCGGCGCTTGAGAAGTGCTGCTTCCTGGGCGGCTGGTCTCAGCTGTCCTCTGCCATCCACTCCTACATTGACCCGGCAGCTGTTCCCGACGAGCACATGGAGAAGTACTTCGGGTGGACCACTCCGAGATGGCGACAGCAGCAGCGGCAGCCTGGCACAGAGCAGTGTGCCTAATGATCTCTGTTACATGGCAATGAGATGTGAAGAGCAAAAGAAATGGTTAAATTGGAGCCTGCGGAATTTTAGAGGTTTCTGTGCCGGTAGATCGATCAGAGTTTCCTGAGCCGTTAGATCAAAATCAGCAGCTGAGTTAGATCTAAAGGCTTTACACACGACAGTATTTAGGAGTTCCGCCCGTGGGAATCCGCAGCTCTGTTCTTTTGCCTTCCCTACCCACCCAACCCAAAAGACTCTAAACATTTTGCCTTAGAAGCTGTGCATCAGCCTAAAAAGCATGTGAAGCTGTGAATCAGCCTAGAAAAGACATTCCAAAAAGAGATTTTCTCTCACACACTTAAAAGCATGTAAGAAGAAAGCTATTTTTAATGAAATGCTATGCAGTGTGCCTGTTGGCAATGAGATGTGAAGAGCAAAAGAAATGCCATGAATGCAGTCACACCACACAGCATGGACACCCCATGTCAAAATATAAGCACACACACTGAACGGCATGAGATCGGCCAACAGAAGCCAGCCCACCATCATCCCAGTGGATGTGAGAAGCAAATCAAGAGCAGGGCGGGGCCGTGACAAGATACCACAAACGCATACATATTCCCAACCCAAATGCAAAGCAGCATGGAAAAATGATATGATGTGACCGATCGTCGCCAAACAACTGTTGGTCTCTGGGTATATATAAGCATACACACACACACACACACCAAGTAGGAACAGTGCGGCGTGACAGTTACAGCGCAAGTGTGGAGCGCATTGCTCAGGTTCGCGGCCACCTCGCAAGCCAATCAGCGCAAGGGCTCCAGTCACGGGGAGTTGGTGTTGGGGGTAGAGGGCTACAGGCGCAAGTCGGTGGCGGATGCGCAAGTTTGGATGAGGGCAACCCAGTTTATCATTCTCAGCCCCTTGGGACAGCCCTTGGGCATTCTGGCCGTGGCGTGGGTGGGCAAGCTCTCTTGAGACCAGGCTGTAGGGGGCAGCGGGGTGATGTGGGATGTGAGCTTGGTGGTGGAGGGGTGGCTCGATTGGCAGAGGTGAGCCGGCTCCAGAGACACAGCAGCAGTGCGCCGGCAGGACAGCCGCAGAAGGGCTCAGGTGGCCCAGTGAGGCTCAGGGAGCAGAGGGGTGGTCTTGCGCGTGGGCTTGGTGGTGGAGATATGGTTCGCGCAGCTCGGGGGCAGGGATGAACCGGCTTCAGGCACAAGGCGGCAGTGCGCTGGCGGTGCAGATGCAGAGGGGCTCGGGTGGCTCAGCGAGGCTTAGGGGGTCCCATTCTTCACTAGTGAGCTCCGGATGAGTGTCCCGAAGTGTGTGCTGAATCCTTTGATCCCCGGCGTGGGTACATAGTGCAGTCTCCTGTGGCTTCGGGGTGCCAAAGTTCGCAAGGATAAGCATACACACACAACAATCCCTCCACACAACACCTCCTCCACACAACACCTCCACACAACACCTCCCCTCCATACAACACCCCTCCACACAACAGCCCCCTCCATACAACAACTCCCTCCACACAACACCTCCCTGCACACAACACCTCCTCCACACATGGCAATCAAGCCGCCGATGAGACTACCCCCTCCTCACCACACGGGGTTCTCAATGTGATCAATCCAAGCGAGATGCACCCCGTGTCCTCTGCATGTTGCAGGTGATGTAAGAGGGCCCGTACAGGGCGACTGGCCTCTACACAGCATATGCAGTTCTTGATCAAAGCCCATACGGCTGCAAGCATCTGCTCGGCCAATTGGTAGGTTCCTGATGTACTCGTGAACACTCTCCAGGCAGTGGCGTTGGTGGTGGAGGACCTGCTAGCGCAGCATCCCCAGATGTGGGCCGTGTTCGGGGAGAATTGGCGGCGCCCAGAGTACTACAGTCTCCTGATGCAGCCCTTCATGGTGTCCCCCGCCATCAACGTGGGCGACATCTCTGTTGCAAGCAAGACGCATCCCGAGCTCAGCCTGGAGGACGCCATGAGGTCAGACGGTCTGCTCTATATGTGTCGCATGCAAGACACACCCGGTGCTCCGTGAGACGATCTGCTCTATATGTGCCGCATGCAAGTCACACCCGGTGCTCCGTGAGACGATCTGCTCTATATGTGTCGCATGCAAGTCACACCCCGGTGCTCCGTGGGGACGGTCTCTTCTATTTATGGCGCATGCAAGTCACACCGGTGCTCCGTGAGACGATCTCTGCTCTATTTATGGCGCATGCAAGTCACACCCGGTGCTCCGTGAGGCGATCTGCTCTATATGTGTCGCATACAAGTCACACCCGGTGCTCGTGGGGCCGGCCTCTCTATTTATGCCGCAGCCGCACCACGTTGCTCCATGCGATCTCCTGCTCTATTTATGCCGCACGCAAGACGCACCAGAATTGCTCCGTGGGACGGTCTGCTCTATTTATGTCGTATGCAAGACGCACCCGGTGCTCCATGCGATCTCCTGCTCTATTTGTGTCGTATGCAAGACGCACCCGGTGCTCCGTGGGACGATCTGCTGTATTTATGGCGCATGCAAGACGCACTCGGTGCTCCGTGGGACGGTCTGCTGTATTTATGTCGCATGCAAGTCACACCCGGTGCTCCGTGGTACGATCTGCTGTATTCATGTCGCATGCAAGACGCACCCGGTGCTCCATGCGATCTCCTGCTCTATTTATGTCGCATGCAAGTCACATTCGGTGCTCCGTGGTACGATCTGCTGTATTCATGTCGCATGCAAGACGCCGGTGCTCAGTGGGACGGTCTGCTCTATTCATGTCGCATGCAAGTCACACCCGGTGCTCCGTGGGACCGTCAGCTCTATTTATGCCGCATGCAAGACGCACCCGGTGCTCCGTGGTACGATCTGCTGTATTCATGTCGCATGCAAGACGCACCCGGTGCTCCATGCGATCTCCTGCTCTATTTATGTCGCATGCAAGACGCACCCGGTGCTCCGTGGGACGGTCTCCTCTATTTTTGCCGCATGCAAGTCACATCCGGTGCTCCATGCGATCTCCTCCTCTATTCATGTCGCATGCAAGACGCACCCGGTGCTCCATGCGATCTCCTGCTCTATTTATGTCGCATGCAAGACGCACCCGGTGCTCCGTGGTACGATCTGCTGTATTCATGTCGCATGCAAGACGCACCCGGTGCTCCGTGGTACGATCTGCTGTATTCATGTCGCATGCAAGACGCACCCGGTGCTCCATGCGATCTCCTGCTCTATTTATGTCGCATGCAAGACGCACCCGGTGCTCCGGTGTACGGTCTCTTCTATCTTCTATTTATGGCGCATGCAAGACGCACCCGGTGCTCCGTGGGACGGTCTGCGCTATTCATGTTGCATGCAAGACGCACCCGGTGCTCCGTGGGACCGTCAGCTCTATTTATGTTGCATGCAAGATGCACCCGGTGCTCCGTGGTACTTTTACTGCAGACTGCGTTCACTTTAGTCAGGGGTGAGGGCACGCATTGCCCCTGCCGTGCACGTGCCGTCTGCTTGCCTCCGATTGTGGTGATGTCACAACCCAAGCTGCAAGGCGACAGGCGAAACCAGCATCGGTGCCCTGCAGTCCCACCGTTCAGCCATCAAGAAAAAGGAGGCTGAGTCAAGAAGCTCCTGCCCTCGGCCGCTGTGCCCAGTGCTTCAGAATCAGGAAGAACTGCACACTATCCTTCAAGGTCGTGTCGGCCGCGTGCTGTCCGACAGCTGCTGCCCGAACGCCTCCTGCCCGAATGCCTCCTGCCCGAATGCCTGCTGCCCTGCCCTGCTGCAGCCGCACCAGGCGATTGGCCGCGGCTCCACCGGCTGCACCGGCTTCCAAGTGCTGTAAAGAGCGAAGATGGAGGCCTCCACACAGTCGTCCGAAACAAGCAGTATCCCGAGAGGCCGCCCTGCTTTGACAGCCGCACACAGCAACCTGCACCGTACACCGCTGGTGGGCCGCCGTCACATAATCCCCCCAGCAGCAGGGCCTGCAACACAGCAGCACGTTGTGTATCGAAGTAGAGATCCAACGGAAGGTTAGGCGTGTACCAGCCCCCCACGTCGGAGATCGTGCGGTGTGATCAACCCCAGGTGCAGAGGCATTGGCCCAAGGACTTCTACTCCCAGTGCACTGCCGCTGCTGCGCTGAGCAACGCCCGCCGCCAGAGGGTGGGCGCGGGAGTAAGGCCGCTTGAAGGCCCGGCCATGACTCTTGAGGGGCGTGTGATACCCCCCTGAGGCCTCGCGGGGAGCCGTGAAGAGTAGTGACCCAGAGGGCCGCCCAATGGTGAGGATATACTCCTCCAAAAGCGAAGGCTGGCTGCAGCCCGAAGGCCGGCACCTCCCCGGGCAAACAGAACCGTCTGGGCTTCCTGGCAGCGACGTTCTGGTACATATGAAGGCTCGAATGAACGTAGGGAGAAAGCTCCTCGTCATTTCGAACAACCAGAATGTGTGCCTCGTAAGGGACCCCCACCATGGAGACCCCCCCTTCTCCATAGACCAGGTCGAAGCATACGTAGATATACTCCGTGACTCCCTTTCGTAGGCGCCCAAAATTGCAGAAGAGGAACACCAGCCGTTGGTGGAGCCCAGAACGAGTGGAAATGTCGAACCCCACAAACAAGACATGCTTCCACTCGGTTAGAGTCCAGGCAATCTGCGCCTGCGACACCCGCTTGTAACGCTTGTCCAACGCTACCAGAAGCTCGATAACGCGATGACGCCCAACACGTGTTGGGCACTCTCACCTCAGCTCGGCAGCTGAGTCAACGAAACCTGCCTCTCTGACCAATCTGGCTGACTCAGCGTGCCAGCACCACATTTCGGGAAGTGGAATAAGCCAAGCCGTCACAAGTTAGTGATGGCCTTTGCCTTGAAAGCACTAATGCAGCGGCTTATTCTGCCGCCTCATCCCGCGTGAGTGTTTCCTATAAAGTAGCGAAGTCCTTGGTGTAGGTGCGCTCCTCACGCCTCAATGAAGAATTTTTTATTCATTCACAATTCTGCCAGTAGGGGCTTGGGCAGAATTCTTTATTCATTTACAATCCGGCCAATAGGGGCTTGGGCAGAATTCTTTATTCATTCACAATCCGGTAATAGGGACACAGGCAGAATTGTTTATTCATTCACAATCCATTAATAGGGACTTGGGCAGAATTCTTTATTCATTCACAATTCTGCCGATAGGGGCTTGGGCAGAATTGCTATTCATTGCAATCCGGCCAATAGGGGCTTGGGCAGAATTCTTTATTCATTTACAATCCGGCCAAGGGGCTTGGGCAGAATTCTTTATTCATTCACAATCCTGCCTATAGGGGCTTGGGCAGAATTATTGTGGGACAAGACCTGCACTCTGTATTTGTCTCGTTGATATTGCCCATCGGCGAAATCCTCTCAGCGGACGAAATGAGACATCCCATCGTTCAGGGTGTTCTCGGCACCAGGGATGCGCTGAGCTGCCAAGTCGAGATCACACAACTCGGCTGCGGCGTACGTCCGCTCACCTACAGGCCACAACTCAGCAGCCGACGTGCCCTGACGATTGGTGATACTCCTAGTGGTGGGATTGTCGCAACAGAGCAGGCTCAAGCCCGCACGCCCTGGTCCCAGAAGTTCATCTGTGGAAGCAGCCGCGTTGGCCTCACAGAAGTTTGAGCCCTTGCAGGGGTCGCGTCCGTGTTCCAGCTGAGGAGATCGCACTCCCTCAGCGGTGCACCAGTGGGAAACGTGGTAGGCGCGATCCCCAGAGTGTTGGCCCATCCACCAGCCAGATACTGCTGGAGTGTTTTCAAGGCAATACGTTCGAGTAGGAACCTGCCGAAGCTTCTCACAGAACCTAGACATGCACTCACGTGCAAAGGAGTCGAAGTGTACGAGAGCGGCTTCTCTCCATCGCTCTCAGGTTGTCGAGCGAGGTAGCCATGGGGCAGTAAATCTGTCTCGAGCCCGATAGATGAGATACGACATGTTCTGGCCCGTCTTCACAAAGGGCGCCAAGAGTTGGAGTCTCCCTAGCCCGAATGCCAGCTGGCGGCGAGGGATAGGAGTTTGTGGGGGCTAGACCAAGTCGGATCACTCGACTTCCCGTGCAACCGAGGCACCCTCTAACTGTGGCTCGGAGTGAATCTCTGGACGACTAATGAAGTCCTTCGTCTTAAAAGGCCGCTGAGTCTTGTGAATGTTGCCACGAACTGGATCTCTGCAGTCGAAGTACATCCTCAAGGTAGTCATACTCGGTCGAGGTATCCGTCATGGCTTGGTTGACTCGAGAGGCTCGAGCAGTCCGAACATTCCAGGATTTGCCCTTTTCGGGCGTGTGAATAGGGCCCAGCTGGGTGGTACACCACGGCTCATGATGGAGAGGTTCTCCGAGAATCCCCCGAGCCACCGTATGTTAGAGGTCGGCCTCGGACCGGTCAGCATATGCATAGCAGCTGGGGTGATTGTCCCTCGTGTACCGGGACTGCTCCCGCAGCAGCAGCCTGCGACGTCCCTCCCGGCATCCTCGAGACAGGGCCTCCTCACCGGGACGGAACCACCCGTAGAGGGACCCGGTGTGACGAACTTCCGGGTCATAGAGAGCTTCAATTGTGTTGTGAAAGGTCATCTGCCGTCGGGCATGTTCCCACCGTTGTTCCTCCCCATCGAACTTCGGGGGGGGCACCTTCAGGACGGCGAGGCGGTGTAGGCCGTTCGTGGTGTACACCACCAGGACGGCCTTGCGTTGACCATGCACCGGCAGCTGTTGCCACGAAAGTCGGTCTTCGAAGTGCTGAAGGGATGTGACAGCACAGCTCCTCTGTCGAAGGAGTCACTGTACTTCATAGGCTGGGCCTGCGCCACTTGGGCATTGTCTATGTAGGGGTCAAATGGGCCCCCCGAAGGGGTAGGACACCCTCGAGGGTACCAATACTTCAGTTCTCAAACGACAAGCTCGGAAGAAGAGTGAACCGCGAGTTAGGGTCAATCTACCTCATACTGGAGGCGGTCGCCGAAGGTGTCGTAAGCGGAGATGAAAATCCCCCAACCAAATCGTTGGAAGAGACGTCACCCTGACCACTAAAGCATGGGTTGACCATGGGAGGCCGAGAGGTGGATGTGGGAGTGTAGCACGTTCCCGCCACTTTCTCAATATGAGAGTCGAGACCAAAGTCAGCACGAGCAGGATGCCGTGAAGCCCTCAGAAGAACCGGCGTGTGACAGTAAGCAAGGCACGAGGACGTAGTTGACACAGAAAGGCTACCTTGTGAGGGAGGTCTGCCGGCCCCTCACGGCACTAGTTCGGGGAACTCACACAGGAGTAACCAGAGGACCCGCGAAGGGGCGATTCCTGATGCAACGCTTCTTGGTGTCGCCGGCCTGGACCTTCACCTTGCCACAAGGTTTGGTGATAGGACCAGAGGGCTTGTATAAATGGTTAAAGATGATCTCCACCGCATAGAGGGCGCGAGTGGGGGCCGGGAGGGTGTGTGGACGTGCAAGGAGTGCCCTCCGGCGACGAGGTAGAAGTGGGAGCACTGTCCAGTAGTTCCAATTCAGGCGGGGTCCCAGACGCCACAAGGGCAGGCATGACCCTGAGGGGTATGTTTTTAGTTCTCTGCGGGGACATTAAGGCCAAGAGACGCGGAAGAGCGGCGCGGAGAAAAAAATCCCCAGCATATATTGTCGTATAAACATAGTAACATGTATAAAAATGCTATAAACAGCAATCGTCGAGACCGTGTCCAGATACTGTCAAAGGGTACTAGGCGTTTTGTCTCAAAGGGCACACGTTCCGAATCAACGGCCGTGGCGTCAGCTGTCACAAGGGAGCCGATTGTCCCCCGAGGAAGGTCGTACTGTCATAAGACTGATCCTAAAACGAAATCGAATGAATACCGAAATTGATCCGAGAGGGGTCTGAACGTCGACTGTAAATGGTGAGCAACAAAATTGCCCCGCATAAGGAACTCAAAAAGTAAATGTTCCACTGACTTTTCGCCGTTGTGCTAACACGGACTGCTATATTTGTGTCGCATGCAAGACATACCCGGTGCTCCGTGAGACGGTCGGCTCTATTTGTGTCGCATGCAAGGATTCGTGGGACGGTCTGCTCTATACATGTCGCATACAAGACGCATCCGGTGCTCCGTGGGACGGGCTGCTCTATTTTTGTCGCATGCAAGTCGCACCCGGTGCTCCGTGGGACGGCCTGCTCTATTTTTGTCGCATGTAAGATACACCCGGCGATCTGTAGGATGGCGTGCTCTATCGAGTGCTCTTCTGATGTGCTTTTCTCCTCTCCAGGCGCATGCACCCGTTCCCCATCCTGGAGCGGTATGTGGAGTGCGACATCAAAACCCGCAGCGGGGCAGTGTGTGTACCGGCCCACTCACAGGTGCGTGCCCCACCACGTGCCACATCACCACCCACCACGTCATCAAACACCACATCACGAGATGCCATTCACACCAGCAGCCCCACAAATCCACAGTGCCATTCAACCTCAGATTTTCGCATTTTGTCTGAATGTGAATATCAGATTTATTCATCTTAGAAGAAGACATAGGTGGTATGCATCGTGCTATTATTACTTCAGAGCGGGTAGGGTGTTCCCAGACGCGCCCATCTGCCAGCTGATATATCTCCAGGCATTCTTGAATTTATGAGAGCACGTAAATACGATGTGGAGTATCAAGCAATCCATGCGTTATCATACGTAGTATAATGCCAAGAAAAGAAGATCTGGTAGGTGAGATATATAGCTCCGAGTTGGGCGTGTTTGCTGTACCTACTGCATAGGCATACGTCCGAGTAAAAGGTGATAAGCCTCGCTGCTTATCACCTTTTATTAAAATTATGACCTCAATCATCATACTTTATGATACTTTTGGAAGCTGTGATAAATGTATTTAGACCTGTAGTTGCTAGCTTCCCTTGACTGAACTGCAACAAAATCCCTGGTGCATGTGGGAGGGCGCACTATGCGAACCCAAGCTCTTTATGAAGCTGACCTGGGGAAAATACTCAATCAACTTAATCAACTCAATCATGAATCAAAGCGCAGTTGTGATTGGCACACGTGCAAGAGATGCCACGTCATATATCACTCAGAGTCAGATGAGCGAAGCGAAGAAAGAAATGTGAAATCGGAAAAGAAAATTTCGAACCGATGCAACGCGGCGCGATGCGACGTCTCATGAAACGAAAACGAATCGTCAACGTTGAATGTGTCGCAAGTCTGGATAGTGTCATCGCAAACAAATCGTCATCGTTAATCTGGCTTGCATGTTTGCATGATGACTTACATGACCAACACGATTGATGACGGCCTAGTGGAGATCCTGAGATTCTAGTAATAGATGAGCACCTATTCACACACAGTCAATGGCCTGCCATGTGTTATGAGTCGAAAAATCAGGCTCCTGGATGTGTGGCCACTGCTCCTATGCATGCTATAGATTGGTGCTGAGCGTATACGTGCACTGCATTGGGGGTGGGTGCACTATGCCAGGTGATCATGTTTACAAGTGATTTCAAGGACAGCAGCGTTCCCTGGCCGGTGTTCGGTGCGGGCCCCAGAAAGTGTGCCGGCACCAACCTGGCGCTTCCGATCCTAAAGTGCATCCAATCAGAGTTGCTGCACCTCGAGCACTTTGCTCCTGAGGAGGGCCATCGCTACAGCGGCCGGAACAACGATAACAATAATACCTTTGCAGAGTACCTGTACTTGTTTAAGACGCTTGCTCCGGTTATATTATTTCGCTCCAAGAAGCAATCGGAGTTCGGCATGAGCCTGCGCGGATATTATGAGTAGGATGAGCATCAGAAGGTGATGAATAGTTAGGAAATCAGAATCAATGCGTAGCGGCGGTGTAAGAGAAATCATAGTAAATTTGGCAGACATTAGTGGGAGTGGTAGTAGGCTCACTCGGATTACATACTACTGCCATGCGACTCTTAACTAATAGGATGATTATTTTGTTGTATTTGTGCGTTCATGTTGAGAACTTCGAAAAAAAACTATAGTGTTACTATAGTGACTGGTAATTTTTGGAAAATTCAGTCAAGGGAAAAGGATTTTTGGCATACCACTGTTATGCGATTCGGTTTCCTCCCCTGCTAACGCCATACATATATATTATTCCCCTTGATACAATCGCGTTTTTTGCACGCTTCAGCGCGCAACGGACTTTTCTCTCTTGGCGACCTTTGGCATGAATCTGCTCCCATAAGCGTGTATGTTGTAGCTTCCCATCATGGATCCTCCGCATGTGCGAAGGTGGGATACGACGAATGGCGTTTGTACGGTGGTAGGGGAGGGGATGGGAAGGGAACACCAACCTTCCTACCTGACGCGAACACCATCCTTCCACAAATACGGTTCCATACGGCGAGCCAAAAGTGCCTCAAAATTGCCGATTTAACCCGTTCTCGACGAAACTACCGTAAGCGGTTTCGACCGCTTTCGGGACAAGAACATGCATGGCTCATGAGATGATAATGACGCATCACGATCTCACGAGACGATCTGGCCGCGGTGACGATGACCGACGTCTCATTTTCCCTGCGAAACTGAGTAAAAACGAACGCTTTTGATGAGATAAAAGGAATTTTGCCAGTTTCGACACGGTTTCGACCGCGGATATAAGTTCGACGGCTTGCCCTGCTTCAAAATGCTTGAAATTTACCGATTTCGCTCTATCCCGGCGGGGCGGAACGATTTCGACCGCTTTTGGGGTACTTTTGTCCCCAGACGAGTTTCTCCGAGCGCGGCCGCTGCGCGGCCTGCGACACGCGAGGGTCGACGTTACAGTTGATCGCGAAGAGGCTCGGAGAAATTATGACCCCAGAGTGTTACAAACCCTAAATGCACATTTTCGTCCATAAGCTCTGGGGACGAGAGTAGCTTTTGTCACGGGGAGCCCAATCTTGCCACCCCCACTGTAAGGGGGGGGCACAGTGGGTCTCCTGTCTGTCACCCCTCAGCCCGATGTGTCACCAGTGTCCGTTGTCACGTGTGTCACGGTGTGCTATAAAACACCCGACTCAGTATTTTATATCATCTTAGTATCCGAGAACACCCGCCCCTGCGAGACTGTTCTGCACACACGCATTCGAGCATATATATCGACATATATATATCTCTCTTCTTGTCAGGTTATCGGCCACCACTTGTGGGTGTTCGTTTGTTGCTTTGGATCCCTGGAGAGCACGCCGATTCTCCTTGTAACCGCCGCACGCCGCCGGCAACTGACGCACGTCGCCGTCAGCAACCACATCTAGACCTCGGCCACCGTTGAAGATCGCGGCCGCGTTCAAAATTCCATCACCAAACCGTTGACAATTTGGGCTGGAGTTGAGCCCCGTTGTTTTTACGCAAGTTACAAGATTCCCGATTACGTACTTCCAGCCATGGTGTCTAATCGCCGAAGCCCTAGACCTGTGGTGGAGTCCCTTCGCTCCGCGCGTGCCGCCGCGGCTGCATCCGGCTCCCCTGCGGGTTCTGCACTCCCTGGCTCTGCGGCCCCTTCTCCACTGAGGGGTTCCCGCACGCCGGTGCAAAATCCCGATCCGGTGGTGCGCATGTCAGCGCTTATCAGCAAGCCGACTTTTATCTCGCTGGCTGCCACCTCCGCCGAGTTTCATCGAGACGCCTCGGTCTGGGAGTCCACCCCAGTCCGGGCATCCCAGCAGTATGAGTACGCCGAGAAGCTGGACTACGCCTTCACCTATGGTGAGGAGCTCGTCAAGGTTCTCCGCTCCCATGGCTTCAAGCCGCAGAAGGGGTACACGCTCGACGGCCAGGACTCCGAGACCGACTTCGCGGTCCTTCTTGGGAATCTTCGCCACGTCCTGTCCCCCATCTCGCACTTCGAGTACGACAAGCTCTTCGACCTGGAACACGAGTACCTCGAGTACCACTGGTCGCTGAACGAACTGATTTTCATCATCCTCAAGGGCGTCCTCAACGGTACGGCTCTGGCGCTCTACCAGGAGTCCGCTCGAGTCCACCCACGTGATGGACGTTGCGCCTTGCAGCGCTTACGGTACCATGTCGAGGCCTCCACGGACCCCGACACTTTCCGCTTCTGGACGAAGCTGCGGGAAACGGAGATTAGCGAGACCTCCGACCCCGCCCCGCAGCTTGCGGTTCTCCGCGTCCTGGGCGACAAGCATCAACGCCTTCATCCCGACTACGACGACGCTGGACGTGTACAAGATGTACAGCACGTTCTCAGCCGGTCAGCGGCGAGCTCTCCGCACGTGTCCCCACTTTATCTGGTGGTGCTACGTGAGCTCGCCGCTGGCCAAAGGTTTACATTATCTACCCTCGCCCTCCGCATTTCCACGGTCTGGCAGACCGAGGGACACCTCTCCCGCCTGGCCACTCCCCCATCCTCATGGTGGTGGTGGCAGGGCACGGGCGGACGGAACTGGTGGTGCTACATTCAACACCGTACGCACCAAGACCGTCACCAAGCCCGTTGGAGATTGGAAGCCGGCCCAAAGCCCCCGCAACCCTCACTTGATGTGGGAAGGGGTCGGCTATCCGTGCGTCTCGTGCTTCCGTCTGTGGGGCGTGACCGATGGGCACCTCGACACAGAGGGGATTTGCCCCTACGCATGCGCCGCGTCCTTTGCGCCTTCCAGGGGGCCGCCTAATGCTCCGAAGGCGCCTAAGCGCCCCACCGTTGCTGCCTGGGCTAAGCCCGCCGGTGGTGTGCCTCCTGCCGCGGCCCCTGGTCCCCCGGCGAGCCGTGGTTCACCCTCATTGCAGTATGCGGCTGTGGACGACGATGACGGCGATGTCGACGATGGCGCGGCCGCGTTCCCGTTCCGCCCTTTGCTCGATCGTGACGAGCCGGGGCCCATGCCCAACACCTCCGTGGACGACGATGACGCCGACTGGCCGGCTCTCCGCTCCGTCCCGTGGATCCCGAAGTTCCAGGGTGCATCGACATCCGGCTCGGCGGCAAAACAAGATTAAGATTCAACGTCACAGTTCGGAAAGGACCCTTCTCCATGCCCACACGGCTTGTGATTGACCCTCGAGGGAGCCGAACTCTTTAGATTTAGTTAGCGACAGACTCTTTGGACAATTTGGGATGGCACATGCCGGACTGCTCGGGCCAGTTTGGCTCCTAGACCCTGCACTGCTCCTGTCTCTTTGCCTGGTGACACCTCAACCCCACGGGGTGAGGTGGTGTCACGGGGAGCCCAATCTTGCCACCCCCACTGTAAGGGGGGGGCACAGTGGGTCTCCTGTCTGTCACCCCTCAGCCCGATGTGTCACCAGTGTCCGTTGTCACGTGTGTCACGGTGTGCTATAAAACACCTAACTCAGTATTTTATATCATCTTAGTATCCGAGAACACCCGCCCCTGCGAGACTGTTCTGCACACACGCATTCGAGCATATATATCGACATATATATATCTCTCTTCTTGTCATTTTGGGGGCATGGGCTCAAGCGAGCAAGAAAAATGGAGAATCGATACGTCGTGGGTAAGCCCCCGCCCCCCCGCCCCCGCCGCCCACCACGTATCCACGGTTTGCCGTCCCATATCGGGAGTATAGTATCGGGAGCGGTACGCCGTATTATTGTGGAGCTCGGATGTGCACCCCGAGCCACCCCCTATCGATAAAACCAATCAAACCACGCCAGCTCAAAGATGCCATTTCAATACGACTTTTAAACTGTACAAATGCCTTAAATCTATTGGTTGTCTGTCGATGACGTGTGCGACAAACGAGAAAACAAACGAAAGATGCTGATGTGCGCCAGCAAAGCTCGGGCGGGACGGGGGCGGGGGGAAGGGGGGGCAATTTGCGGATGCATACAGATACACGATACAGTGACACCGAGATATCAAAACAATAGGAATACGACGAAACAACTGGCGTGCGGTGGGTGAAAAGTAGCGGAAGGCTGAAGTTGAGACGGTATAAAGCTCACCTTAGTGAGCTTTTATGGACACCAATACCCGGGGTAACACGCTTTCTACCCTCCGCCAGCAAAACTTCTTCCAGCTGGTTTAGAACGAAGTCTGCGAACAATCAAGAAAAAATCGACGTTAGAACTGGGTCCCGAAACCCACATAGGCTGAACACAGGGGTGAAGTGCACCAGGCCGTTCATCACAGCAAGACGCGCGCGACCCTGAACCCAAATAACCTCTACGGTCCTATCTCAACGATTCATGTATTGCGATTATAAACTCGGCACCAGATCGTCACCACTGCGGCGAACGGCTAGGTCATCGAACGTAAAAAGCACACTAAGATCGCACCCGCGCTCCACAGGTACACTATTGTGACACCACCCTTCTTGCCAAGATTTGCACAAGGGATGCCCTCCATATGTCATCCTTGAAGTGAAGCACGTTCCGAAAGCTGTCATGCAGTTGCAAAAGTGATTGCTACGTTGCGTATCGTCTTGTTGGCGGGGGGGGGAGTGTGTGTCAGGTGCGAAAAGGATTCTTCCAACCTGTAGCCTACAACACGACTCAAGCACCCCGAGGACTTCTACGCGCAGTTCGTGCGGTTTCCGATCTCAGCTTTCGTACTCAAGACTTGCGCAGAGGATGCGAGCTCGAGCTGGCAATTTTGCAGACGACCATTTGTCATCGCCAGATGCAGAAAATAAGCCAGAGGTAAACACGTGTTTCGCACCCAACAAGTGCATGCGAACACCAGGTACCACTTTTAATTCTTTGCGACATGATCGGTGCACACACGTGTTCCGCACAAGGCCTCACTGGCGTTGGCCTCGAGCGCAGCAGAGCTGCAGCGGCCCTCAATCGTGAGAAGGGGAAGGCTCAAACCGGCCGCTCACTGGTACACAGGGGTCGGAACCTGTATATTTACCGCCGCTTCCATTTGATACCCTTCATCCCTCTAAAACCAGGCAACCCGTCCGTGCTCTAGGGGGTACCGTTTAGTGTAGCCTTTTACACCCTTCAAACATATAACGTGTCAAGGTTTGGACCCCGTCTTTCTACAGGGCAGCCGCGCGCTTCCCTGGTGGGTGTACTTTCTCAACCAGGCACTGGATCTGAGTCCTGTAATGTGCATTATTGCTTTCGTGATCATCGACATCTCCTCTTGTCTCTTAATTTTGGCGCTAGTCTTGGCTCTCAAAATCCAAGTGGACGCAGACTTCGCTCTCGCCTATGCGATTGCCAAGGTACGCACCGAACTTTCGCTAACCTGTAGGTCGCAGCTGTCGAAATCGGGTTCAACCGGGTTCACAATCTATTGTTAGACTTATTTCTAGTGATCACGATTGAGCTCCGGTGTGGGTATTTCAATGTCGAACCGGTTTAATTCCCGTGCAAATCGAGCGCCAACTCTATTGAGTGACGAAATCTCAGTAACATTGTTGTTTAATCAAATCGGAGCTTGCCCACTGTCGAGCAGTCGCTGGTACAAATATGCTGGACGCATGATACTTCCAGACTACTATAAACCCTAAATACACCCTGCATCCCTATGTTTGAACCCCTGTCACGGCTTTCTAATCCCTAGTTTGCACATCATCAGAGATACGCTACACCATAGTATTAAAACGATGCGTGTTCAACATAAGCTGCAAGGTATGACAATGTACACAAGCCGTTTTTTAATGAAATGTTATGCATCCAGGTTTGGCAGCGCCTCGTGAGATAGTTGATATCATCTCCAAGAAACTGGCAAGAAAAACCAACCAACATTATATGCCGTGATGGGCACTATAACATTATATATACCTTGCCATTTACTTTATTACATCGTATATTCCAAGCCAACTGTCGACTCACACGTGACAGTGTTCAAGTGGACGTTGACCTGAATTGGATAGGGCACCTCATCCGGAGCGCTGGGGCCAGCCTCCTGGCTTCATCTCCGGCCTTCCCTCGGGCGGCTCCAGCAAAATGAAGCACCTCTCCTCCCCCAATATCCAATCATAACCATCTTCCGGCAGCATGCGCCTGAATTTACCTTTAGCGTTGGTGGGCTGCAGGCGGTGCGGGTGCCTCGACTCGCCTTGGATGGCGCGGCTGCTGCACTGCTGATGCGCCTCTACCCTCCCCTTGCCGCGGTCCGCGTGGATCTCATGGTGGATGCCGCCGCCCGCCTCTCTGCTGATGCGTGGCGCTTCTTTTGGAAGCTGCGGGGCACGGTGGCTGGCCAGGGGTCCGCGGAGGAGCCTCCTGCCCCCAAAAGTGCGGACTCTGACAGCGCAGCGGAGCAAGTCAAGCGGGCGTTGAGCAGGTAGGGACCCCTCACGAGGTCTTGGGGAGGTTCAATGCGCGGCCAAGGGAATGCGTGGCCCTTCCCTCTAGGTGTGCTTTTACCACTCCTTCGGTCGCACATTTCGGGCTTCAGGGCCTTGCGCTTTCATGTCTACAGGGTGTTCAGGCTGTAAGGCGTATGAGGGTTGCAAGGGCTTGACGGTGCTAGAGCGTTGTCAGACGTTCGGGCTTGCGAGCTTGAGCGCATTCGAGCTTCCAAGCGTTGAGGGCCACGGCGCAATGGGGCTCGGAGGGTGCTAGGGTTAAAGATGGGTGTGCGCCTGCATGGTTTTGAGTGGGGTTGGGCGTGGGGATTTGAAGGCGTCAGGTTTGTGGTGACGATTGTCGTAGGTTTTATTGCTGGTGTGTTTTGATGTGCTCACGCACTCATTCTGATGGCACGCGCTGATGGCACACGCTGATGGTGACTTGGCGGCGGGTGGTGGATTGCCGCAGCTACGGGCTGGCGTACATGGCAGCCAAGAACTTCATCGGCATGGTGTCTATCTTAGGCATGTACCTGGCGATGAGGCTAGGGGGTCTGGACCTTAACCGCTGGCTGCAGGTGCGCCCTGGACCGATGCTACGATGGACCTCCTCGTGTGGCAGGTCCCCTCATGTCACCCACCACACCACACACAGTAGCCCTCCTCGTGTGACAGGCCCGCTCATGTCACCCACCACATGCACACAGTAGCCCTCCTCGTGTGACAGGTCCCCTCCCGTCACCCACCACACCACACACAGTAGCCCTCCTCGTGTGACAGGTCCCTTCCGTCACCCACACACCACACACAGTAGCCCTCCTCGTGTGACAGGTCCCCTTCATGTCACCCACCACACCACACACAGTAGCCCTCTTCGTGTGACTGGTCCCCTTCTGATTGCATTTTCTGTTTTTGCGGGTATTTGAGGACCTCTGTGACGTGAGAGCGTGGGGTTCCCATCGTCCAGGCGCTTGGGGGCAGCGCGGGTGCCAGTGCAGGGCATATGGCGGGCACAATGTGCCTGGCGAGCTGGGCCTCCACTGTCATCTTCCCGTTTGTGGTATTGGGGTGTGCAATCCTAGGACCGTGGATGCACTATGGGATGGAAGCCATCAAGAGGATGATAGGCGACTGGGTGAGGGGGAAGAGTGAAACAAGTACGCTAGGGGAGGGAGGCCATGGAGGAGATATGAGAGGGGACATGTAATTGATAGGGCACCGACTCACGACGGACATTCTCGGACATTCTCGGACTTCCGTCGCCTAGTTGGTGAGAGGCCGGAAAGCTGGCATGGCCTGGACGCTTTAACCAGACATGGGTAGTTGAAAATACTCACGAGTAGTTTAAACCACCAATCATGATTGCATGAAACAATCGAATGTTGCAATGTCATCACGGAACAGGGTAACTTGCATAGGCATGCTCGGTGCATAATAGACTAAATGAAATCTGGTGTTGTGCGGTTCGTCTACTCTCGACAACCAAAACCTTAGGTCGTCGTGGTGTTGGCCGGTCGTCAACCCCGATATTACCTCGACTAGGTCTGCGCTTGTATACACACACATGTAGACCCAGTCTGTATATAAGTGGGGGGTGGGGATATATATGCACAGTCGTCGGGCATCCGGCTTAGAGAGAGTCAGGTGGGGGTGGTTTATTTGAATGTGCTGACGGATTATTGCGGATAAAGTTGACAAAGCACAACAGGGTGTGAACATTTTAATTGATTTAGGGTGGTTACTTTCTCAATGTATTGTTTTACTTATTGCTTCGCCGATACATTGCACAGCGTGATTGTGGTGCGAGTTGTGATTCTTTCTCCCACTGGTCTAGGCTTTCTGACGATTTTTGCCGTCGGTTCGGGATTTACGGTTGGTGTTCCTGAGACGGTCTGGTTCTGGCCTGGTCTTCGTCATTTTTCATGTGAAAGTTGTATTCACGATTGTGGTGGTGGCTTTTGCTGCTGCTAAACGATTTCGTTCTCGATTTGTGGTTCTGACGGTCCGTGAACTGTGCTTTGTGGTTCTGAACGGTCGAGAGTCGGAAAATTGGAAAATATGACGGCGGTGGTTCCGGGTAGTTGTCTTGGGCGTTCTCGCGGTTGTACTCACCGTTGCGGTTTTGGGCGGGCTGATCTAGCCGTTATAGTGTTTTGGTCAATCGGTGTGATCAGGTGCAATCAGCGATGGCAATTATGTTGATTGTGGCCGTCCTAGATGGAGTGTGATGCTGATTTTGGTTGGGGTTCTAAATATGCGAATGCTAGTCGTCGAATGCCGATAATTTTGACGGATCGTGTGTGATCGATGCAGATTCTAGTTCGTCTACAATCATCATGGCTTCGCGTAAACCGATGCATCCGCGAATCACGTCTACAATTGCTCTTAAGGGCAAAATTTTCCAACGGGCGAGAGCTCTATACCGATGCGGACAGCCCGATCGATAAAAATCGATCTGGATCTCTCGATCGCCAAATTCTCCTCCGCGTAGTTTTTAAAAATGTATCAATCAGATGCATTTGGTCCCCGTCTAGTCTTCTTTTATGCCGATCTGCGCAGTTTCGGCCCTTTGCTCTTAAGTCGGTTTCTGCTCTCGCGGTCTGTATGAAAACGCGGGACGAAACGTTTATTGGGTGAAATTTCGACTTCGCACATCGGTTTGCATGATGTTTTCACGCGATCGGGTTCTGTGCCAGTATTGCGGAAATTTTGGGCTAACGCCCACCAAGATACAAAACAACAAATTCTCTCCCACTGGTAGGGTACATGTACTGGGAAAACTAGAGGCAGCGCACACCATTGGGAATGCCACACATTGCAGACCACCCTGCGCATCGCAAGGACGTTATTTCTAGCTGATTTTTCCATATCTAATATTTTGCATACAAGACATACCAATAGCATGTGACACAATCCACAAGGATAACCTGAAGGAACTTTCGTTTTAAGCGCAATAAATGTGTTAATATGTTTTGAGCATACTCCGATTCATATCCCGGCAGAGAATTAAGACAGGAGGCATTTCCACAATAACTAGTCTAAATATATTTCAATGAAAAAATGGTTTTAACTATCGCATTACTATTGAACTTGTCAGCAAACTGGGATGCTGTCGCTATCACTAAGAGCTGCGAGATTGTCAGCACTAAGACTCCGCACCGACAGAATATCTGGGTGGTCTGGCACCATCACGCTTTCCCTTATGGCAAGTGACCGCTCAAAGTATGTCTGAGCACCATTCAAGTTTCCCTGTACACTGTTGAGCTTTCCCAAATTACACAACGCCGAGGCCACCCTCGGGTGCTCCTCGCCAAGAACTTTCTCCATCACTGTAAGCGCCCTCAGAAAGAGTGGTTCTGCCTCGGTGTATTTCTCCTGTTGCTTGAGAAGGCTGCCAAGGTTATTAAGGGAAGTCGCTACGTCTGGGTGGTCGGGTCCGAGCACTTGCTCGCTAATGCTCAGGTCACGCTCGTACAACGAGCGCGCCCTATCGAACTCGCCCCTCTTTTTCAATAACAAGGCCATGTTATTTAAGGTTGTCGCGACGGCTGTATGTGATTTACCAAAAACCTTTTCACGGATAGCTAGCGAGCGTTCATACACCGGAAGAGCCCGTTCGAATTCCCCCTTCTCCTCGAGCAGCGCGGCGACGTTATTCAGGGATGATGCGACATCCGGATGGTCAGGGCCGAGAGCCTCTTCCCTGCGCCCAGAAACATGATACAGTTTTTCAATACGCTTGTTTCCATGGGGAAGAAGGCAGCGAGACAGAACAACTTTGTCCTCAACGTTACGGTAAACATGCAAAGAAGATACGACAGCCATATGCTCTCGTGGCGTAGAAACCCTAACGGCCGTCGTCAGCCGACAAGACGCTATGTGAAAGGCGACACAATCTGTGAAACACGTGGGTGGTACACCGTAAAAAGTGTGAGAAAAGCCCCCTCTCCAAGTGGGCAGTGAAGACGCTTCGCTCGAATCTCACCTTATACTTAATGCACGCCAGTGAAGTGGCTCCGCTTCGTCTAGTCTGCGCATGTCGGTAAGAAGCTCGGCAAAATTATTGAGTGCAGTTGCCACGTCAGGGTGGCTGGGCCCCAAAACAGATTCCAGGATTTTTAGGCTTCTTTCGCAAAGTGGCATCGCCTCGTCGTATTTCCCCTGAAGTTCAGTCAAAAACGAGCCGCAACAATTAATTGTGAGGAGGTGCAGACACTGACGCTGACAAACGGTCCTAGTTCGAGTCAGGGGGCTGTATATTGGGATGGCAAGGCATTGTGTAAAGGAATAGGGGCAGACGTACGACATGCACCACACCTATACTCCCTTGCTTAGGCACGGTAGAAAACACACCTGATCTTCTAAGACTGCCGCTAAGTTATTGAGAGCCACCGCCACCGACACATTTTCCTCTCCTGCCGCGTCGGCTTCGATCACTTTCAAATTAATCCTGAGGAGCTCGACGGCGACGTCGCCAAAGTAGCACTGTTTGCAAGTTGGGCAGGAAGGTTCACTAGGATACCCCAAGCTTGCGTGCCACTGCTTTAAACACGATACGTGAATATTTGCAGAGGAACCGCGGCAGGAGCACGGGCTCACAAGAGCCTCATGCGTTGCGTCATCCAAACACACGGGGCAGGTCAAAACAGCATCATCCCTGCCGGGATAAACTTCTGACAGGCACATTTTGCCTTCGAACTTTCGATTAAAATGCTCTAGTATTAATGCTCAGTATGAGTGGGTATCTCCTGTAGTGTGTAGACTAAAAGTTGTAGGAGGTTTGAGGTTTCGTTGATTTCAACGTTGGGCACTTCGACTTGTGCAATGACCTGAGATTTGGCGTTAGTGTCCGATGCGGATCTCCATCGCATGAAGCGGCGCGGGCAGCAGGCGAGGGGGCTGGAACGGAAAACATCGACTGTTCAACTCCCAACGCTCACTGTTCCAGCGCCCAACCGCAGCTCGAGGCCGCCTGCATTCAGGATCCTCGTCGGCTGGAGAGTGCCGGGCTGGATCTGGCAGACCTGTTACGTGCTTACGTCAAATCATTATAATTATGAGCCAATTGAAATATAGTAATTCCGGCCGGCGCGGCGATTGGCGACGTATTATGGTATTGAAAATCCGACGTGGCAATGATATCTACCACCAGTACGGTCCACCAGTGAATTATTCGCCCAGCCGAATATCATTCGCCGTCGATCAGTGCTGCAAGGCATCCCAATATATGTTTCAAGTGGATGGTTTGCCCTCGTGGAGCCACCTGTGCCCTTTAGAGCACAGGTGTTCTGTAGGTCCATGAGCGTGGCGTGATAGAGATTTTCAATTGGTAATTAAGAATTGGGGATGACGAGGTATGATATTATTAATATCAGGCCTTTTGAAGAATTCAAAATGTTAGCAGGCGACGGACGGAGACTCTCACTCTCAGTCCCGTCCTTAAATCTGGTTTGGGTAAAATGAAAATTCGTCGCGTCGCGTAACTTTTGATCGCAGCGATTTGATTGGTTGGAAAACTGTAAAGCGCTACGCAAAAGTTACGCAAGAGCGTCGCGTCGCGGAGATGTTTGGCCAAAGATCTTTTGCGTAGCATGCTACGCAGAGATAATTTGTCCAACATTTACGCGACGCGACGCTCTTGCGTCGCGTTTTTTGGTTCCACGTAGGCAAAAATTGAAAACTGTTCGTCAGATCAAATCGGAGATAAAATAAATGGACGCTTCTTGGATATGCGACGCAAGTGTACGCTCCACGTAGGCAATGCGACACTTTGTAGGTCAAACGTTTGACCTAATTAACACTGTGAAAACCTAGTGCAGCAGGGTAGATTAGTGAAGAAATTGAAGTATTCGCGATATATTAGAAGGAAATAATGTTTACTAGAAGGTATCATGAACGATAGGAAGCATCCCCGCACATATTCGGTGACTGGAAGCAGATCTCGAATTCTCCGCTTCGTGTGGCGGAAGCGGGAATGGCGGAAGCGGGAAACCGCATCCGCAAAACGGCATTCCCTTCGGTATCCCGCCGAAGGGAAAGCTAAAAAATACTAATAGCAACAACTGAAACATATTTTCAACGTTGTATGTGCGCATCTGTGTTTCATTTGGTCATTTGGTTCACCCGCTTCGAGCCCCGCGGCGGAAACGTGGACGCGGTTGACATCCGCGTTTCCGCTAAAGGTGACAGTGCACTGTCAGATGCTCAGAATTGATTTCGTTTGTTCATATGATATGCCTGATATGTTCATGCTGTGCAGTATGAGTCGCTGCTGGGCGTGAGTCGAGATTGCTGGCTCGAATCACGCCCATTACCCCCCCTCACAAGAGTCGTCCAGCATCCAGAATCCTGGACGAATCTTGCGCGCAAAAAAAACATGTTGTTCCTAACACTTATTAGAATTCATATGCAAAGTAATGCTGTGTTTGGTACACGTTAGCATCCCGAAAACAACAGCCGTTGGATAGCGACTTACGGGGCACTGTCAATTTCAACACTGCATTCACGTTTAAGCTTGCGTGCAATTGTTTTGCCGTTGCCACGACGACACCATCCAGACGCCACGTAGACGATAAATGTCGTGCACACCGTCGCAGTACGCCGATTTCTTCATCCTTAAATCTGGTCAGACGCGACGCGACGCGACGCGACGCGACGGCCGTAATCTCCAAACCAGATTTAAGGACGGGCCTCATCAGAGCGAGAACTCTGGAAGGCGTGATTAGTAGAGAAAGTATACATTCCGTCGGTCGTGAATTACAGGGTGACGACCGTCAGATCAGCATTTTTCTCTCCACCGTTGAATATTGGTTTAGTTGTCAGGGATATGACCGATGACATATGTGTCATACATGGCATACATGTCATGTCATGTCATGTCATGTCATGTCATGTCATGTCATGTCATACAGCGTTTTAGGTCCATATTTATTTTCACATCAAGTATAAAAGCCCAGAGACGTCATATGGCGTCTTTAACCCAGAATTCGAGTTCTTTGGTTTTCATAGCCTGATTTGTCAGCTTATTCTGATTTAGTGTATTCCGCTAACTTTGACGGCTTCGAAGTATCCTACGTGGCGAATTGTCAAAATTCGGCGGCGCGCTCTTTCAGTATCCCTCAGAAGGGCATGTTCAGCAAAACTGTCAGACAGAATCTCCGGTCTTGCCGCGGTTTGACCGGACAGCGCGCCAACGTCCTCCCGGTTTCCGCTAGGGGGACGGTGGCGCTGCTTGAGGGAACGCTCATTAGGTCTAATCTCAAAACGAGAAGATTCTGTCTGACAGTTTTGTTGATCTTTGCATAATTAACAATATTTATTACGGACAACACCTTAGGAGTTCAATATATTAAGTTTAGTACTTCGACAGCCTAGCGACATCCCGCGGAGATAGAGCGGAAGATGTGCTTCATACCGCCAGCGATTCGTTGAGCGGATGAAGCGCATCTGCGCGTTTTAAACGTTTTACATAAGTTCACTTAGTTGTGCTAAGTAGCTACAGCCACTCCCTTGGTCAGAACGCCAAGAGAATGGCGTTTCGAGGATGGCGTTTACCGCTCCTCGCCACTCGAAGCGAGGACCCCAAGATCCGCTTCGAGTGACCAAATCTGAGCGGGCAAGTTACCTAGCGCCCAAAGTATGTCGTGTGCAACATATTTTGATGCTAGCATGCTGCGGATGTTCCTAATCTATTCATTAATTAACACCGCTGAAACAGCTCTTTACACTGGCGGAACGTGAGAAGTGCTCTTCACAACATGCAAGGCGGGTCTCGTGAGCGGCTCAGATGTCACGCGACGGGCGGGGGATTCGATCTACCGACCGATGCAGCATTTGAGTGCAAATGTGAGGTTTCATTACAACTCTAAGACGCTGTATGTCATGTCATGTCATGTCATGCGGTCATGTCATGTCATGTCATGTCATGCGGTCATGTCATGTCATGTCATGTCATGTCATGTCATGTCATGTCATGTCATGTCATGTCATGTCATGTCATGTCATGTCATGTCATGTCATGTCATGTCATGTCATGTCATGCCATGTCATGTCATGTCATGTCATGTCATGTCATGTCATGTCATGTCATGTCATGCCATGTCATGTCATGTCATGTCATGTCATGTCATGTCATGTCATGTCATGTCGAGAGATGGCCAATCAAGGGGATATTTTCCCGATTGTGAATACGTGAATTCCCGTCGGGAATTCCTCCTAGGACCTTCTGTCAGTCTAGGAACTCCCACGCAAGTATGCATGACATCATTAAATTTTGGATTTAAAATATTAAATGTATATATTCGTTTGCAACTCAAGTTTGAAATACCTCAACTCAGGTTTCGTTTCACACAGGGGGTGGGGTACTGGGAATGGGAATGGGAACTTCCATATAGAACACATGGAATGTGCAAAACGGGAATTCCCAGTGGGAGTTTTAGAAAAAACCTTATTTTTTCTCATAGCTCAAGATTGAAATACCTCAACCTCATGCTCTCTGCTTCACACTGTGGGGTACTGAATGAATAACCTGTTATATACCACGATGAATAAAACGGAATTCCCAGTGGGAATTTTAGAAAAAATCTTATTTTTTCTCATAGCTCAAGATTGAAATACCTCAACTCAGGTTTCGTTTCACACGGGGGTACTGGGAATGGGAATGGGAACTTCCATATAGAACACATGGAATCTGCAAAACGGGAATTCCCAGTGGGAATTTTAGAAAAAACCTTATTTTTTCTCATAACTCAAGTTCGAAATACCTCAACTCAGGTTTCGTTTCACACAGGGGGAGGGGGGTACTGCGAATGGGAATGGGAACTTCCATATAGAACACATGGAATCTGCAAAACGGGAATTCCCAGTGGGAATTTTAGAAAAAACCTTATTTTTTCTCATAACTCAAGTTTGAAATACCTCAACTCCGGTTTCGTTTCACACAGGAGGGGGGGTACTGGGAATGGGAATGGGAACTTCCATATAGAACACATGAAAAATAGAAAACGGGAATTCCCAGTGGGAATTTTAGGGATTTTTTCAAATTTAAAATATTCTCCTAATTAGGGGAAAAAAAAAAACACCAAAATTCCCACTGGGAATTTCCGTTTTGCAGATTCCATGAGTTCTATATGGAAGTTCCCATTCCCACTCCCAGTACCCCCCCCTCTCTGTGAAACGAAACCTGAGTTTTGGGGTTTTTCATTTTTCAATTTTTTTCAATGAATCTTAATGAAAAAAAAAACTTAGGTTTCGTTTCACACAGGGGGAGGGGGGTACTGGGAATGGGAATGGGAACTTCCATATAGAACACATGGAATCTGCAAAACGGGAATTCCCAGTGGGAATTTTAGAAAAAACCTTATTTTTTCTCATAACTCAAGTTTGAAATACCTCAACTCAGGTTTCGTTTCACACAGGAGGGGGGGGGTACTGGGAATGGGAATGGGAACTTCCATATAGAACACATGAAAAATGGAAAACGGGAATTCCCAGTGGGAATTTTAGGGTTTTTTTTTTAATATTCTCCTAATTAGAAAAAGAAAAGAAAAAACCAAAATTCCCACTGGGAATTCCCGTTTTGCAGATTCCATGAGTTCTATATGGAAGTTCCCATTCCCATTCCCATCCCGCAGGCAAGTCGGATCTGTATCTTGCTTGCATGGGTGCGGTGGGAGGATAGCTCCTCAACCACGCGCCGGTAGCAGGTTGCCTGACTCTGTTTTTTGTTGTTTATTGAAGACGTCCCTTGTATCCTTGCACTTGGGTCTGCGGAGGCAGCAGGCTGCGATGGGAGGATAGCTCCTCAACCACGCGCCCTGTTCCCGCAGGCAAGTCGGATCTGTAGTTGTGTTGTGCGGCGCTTGCTTGCATGGGTGCGGTGGGAGGATAGCTCCTCAACCACGCGCCGGTAGCAGGTTGCCTGGCTCTGTTTTTGTTGTTTATTCAAGACGTCCCTTGTTTCCTTGCACTTGGGTCTGCGGAGGCAGTTGGCTGCGATGGGAGGATAGCTCCTCAACCACGTGCCCTGTTCCCGCAGGCAAGTCGGATCTGTAGTTGTGGTGTGCGGCGCTTGCTTGCATGGGTGCGGTGGGAGGATAGCTCCTCAACCACGCGCCGGTAGCAGGTTGTCTGGCTCTGTTTTTGTTGTTTATTCAAGACGTCCCTTGTATCCTTGCACTTGGGTCTGCGGAGGCAGCAGGCTGCGATGGGAGGATAGCTCCTCAACCACGCGCCCTGTTCCCGCAGGCAAGTCGGATCTGTAGTTGTGTTGTGCGGCGCTTGCTTGCATGGGTGCGGTGGGAGGATAGCTCCTCAACCACGCGCCGGTAGCAGGTTGCCTGGCTCTGTTTTTGTTGTTTATTCAAGACGTCCCTTGTTTCCTTGCACTTGGGTCTGCGGAGGCAGTAGGCTGCGTTGGGAGGATAGCTCCTCAACCACGCGCCCTGTTCCCGCAGGCAAGTCGGATCTGTAGTTGTGGTGTGCGGCGCTTGCTTGCATGGGTGCGGTGGGAGGATAGCTCCTCAACCACGCGCCGGTAGCAGGTTGCCTGGCTCTGTTTTTGTTGTTTATTGAAGACGTCCCTTGTTTCCTTGCACTTGGGTCTGCGGAGGCAGCAGGCTGCGATGGGAGGATAGCTCCTCAACCACGCGCCCTGTTCCCGCAGGCAAGTCGGATCTGTAGTTGTGGTGTGCGGCGCTTGCTTGCATGGGTGCGGTGGGAGGATAGCTCCTCAACCACGCGCCGGTAGCAGGTTGCCTGGCTCTGTTTTTGTTGTATATTGAAGACGTCCCTTGTATCTTTGCACCTGGGTCTGCGGAGGCAGCAGGCTGCGATGGGAGGATAGCTCCTCAACCACGCGCCCTGTTCCCGCAGGCAAGTCGGATCTGTAGTTGTGGTGTGCGGTGCTTGCTTGCATGGGTGCGGTGGGAGGATAGCTCCTCAACCACGCGCCGGTAGCAGGTTGCCTGGCTCTGTTTTGTTGTTTATTGAAGACGTCCCTTGTATCTTTGCACCTGGGTCTGCGGAGGCCGTAGGCTGCGTTGGGAGGATAGCTCCTCAACCACGCGCCCCGTTCCCGCAGGCAAGTCGGATCTGTAGTTGTGGTGTGCGGCGCTTGCTTGCATGGGTGCGGTGGGAGGATAGCTCCTCAACCACGCGCCGGTAGCAGGTTGCCTGACTCTGTTTTTGTTGTTTATTCAAGACGTCCCTTGTTTCCTTGCACCTGGGTCTGCGGAGGCAGCAGGCTGCGATGGGAGGATAGCTCCTCAACCACGCGCCCTGTTCCCGCAGGCAAGTCGGATCTGTAGTTGTGGTGTGCGGCGCTTGCTTGCATGGGTGCGGTGGGAGGATAGCTCCTCAACCACGCGCCGGTAGCAGGTTGCCTGGCTCTGTTTTTGTTGTTTATTCAAGACGTCCCTTGTTTCCTTGCACCTGGGTCTGCGGAGGCAGTAGGCTGCGATGGGAGGATGGCTCCTCAACCACGCGCCCTGTTCCCGCAGGCAAGTCGGATCTGTAAGTGTGTTGTGCGGCGCTTGCTTGCATGGGTGCGGTGGGAGGATAGCTCCTCAACCACGCGCCGGTAGCAGGTTGTCTGACTCTGGTTTGTTGTTTATTCAAGACGTCCCTTGTTTCCTTGCACCTGGGTCTGCGGAGGCAGTAGGCTGCGATGGGAGGATGGCTCCTCAACCACGCGCCCTGTTCCCGCAGGCAAGTCGGATCTGTAGGTGTGTTGTGCGGCGCTTGCTTGCATGGGTGCGGTGGGAGGATAGCTCCTCAACCACGCGCCGGTAGCAGGTTGCCTGGCTCTGTTTTTGTTGTATATTGAAGACGTCCCTTGTATCTTTGCACCTGGGTCTGCGGAGGCAGCAGGCTGCGATGGGAGGATAGCTCCTCAACCACGCGCCCTGTTCCCGCAGGCAAGTCGGATCTGTAGTTGTGGTGTGCGGTGCTTGCTTGCATGGGTGCGGTGGGAGGATAGCTCCTCAACCACGCGCCGGTAGCAGGTTGCCTGGCTCTGTTTTGTTGTTTATTGAAGACGTCCCTTGTATCTTTGCACCTGGGTCTGCGGAGGCCGTAGGCTGCGTTGGGAGGATAGCTCCTCAACCACGCGCCCCGTTCCCGCAGGCAAGTCGGATCTGTAGTTGTGGTGTGCGGCGCTTGCTTGCATGGGTGCGGTGGGAGGATAGCTCCTCAACCATGCGCCGGTAGCAGGTTGCCTGACTCTGTTTTTTGTTGTTTATTCAAGACGTCCCTTGTATCTTTGCACCTGGGTCTGCGGAAGCAGGAGGCTGCGATGGGAGGCTAGCTCCTCAACCACGCGCCCTGTTCCCGCAGGCAAGTCGGATCTGTAGTTGTGGTGTGCGGCGCTTGCTTGCATGGGTGCGGTGGGAGGATAGCCCCTCAACCACGCGCCGGTAGCAGGTTGCCTGGCTCTGTTTTTGTTGGTTATTCAAGACGTCCCTTGTTTCCTTGCACGTAGGCTGCGATGGGAGGATAGCTCCTCAACCACGCGCCCTGTTCCCGCAGGCAAGTCGGATCTGTCGTTGTGTTGTGCGGCGCTTGCTTGCATGGGTGCGGTGTGAGGATAGCTCCTCAACCACGCGCCGGTAGCAGGTTGTCTGGCTCTGTTTGTGTTGTTTATTCAAGTCGTCCCTTGTTTCCTTGCACTTGGGTCTGCGGAGGCAGTAGGCTGCGTTGGGAGGATAGCTCCTCAACCACGCGCCCTGTTCCCGCAGGCAAGTCGGATCTGTAGTTGTGTTGTGCGGCGCTTGCTTGCAAGGGTGCGGTGGGAGGATAGCTCCTCAACCACGCGCCGGTAGCAGGTTGCCTGGCTCTGTTTTTGTTGGTTATTCAAGACGTCCCTTGTTTCCTTGCACCTGGGTCTGCGGAGGCAGTTGGCTGCGTTGGGAGGATAGCTCCTCAACCACGCGCCCTGTTCCCGCAGGCAAGTCGGATCTGTAGTAGTGGTGTGCGGCGCTTGCTTGCATGGGTGCGGTGGGAGGATAGCTCCTCAACTACGCGCCGGTAGTAGGTTGCCTGGCTCTGTTTTTGTTGTTTATTGAAGACGTCCCTTGTTTCCTTGCACCTGGGTCTGCGGAGGCAGTAGGCTGCGATGGGAGGATAGCTCCTCAACCACGCGCCCTGTTCCCGCAGGCAAGTCGGATCTGTAGTTGTGTTGTGCGGCGCTTGCTTGCATGGGTGCGGTGGGAGGATAGCTCCTCAACCACGCGCCGGTAGCAGGTTGCCTGGCTCTGTTTGTGTTGTTTAGTCAAGTCGTCCCTTGTTTCCTTGCACTTGGGTCTGCGGATGCAGTAGGCTGCGATGGGAGGATAGCTCCTCAACCACGCGCCCTGTTCCCGCAGGCAAGTCGTATCTGTAGTTGTGGTGTGCGGCGCTTGCTTGCATGGGTGCGGTGGGAGGATAGCTCCTCAACCACGCGCCGGTAGCAGGTTGCCTGGCGCTGTTTTTGTTGGTTATTCAAGACGTCCCTTGTTTCCTTGCACCTGGGTCTGCGGAGGCAGCAGGCTGCGATGGGAGGATAGCTCCTCAACCACGCGCCCTGTTCCCGCAGGCAAGTCGGATCTGTAGTTGTGTTGTGCGGCGCTTGCTTGCATGGGTGCGGTGGGAGGATAGCTCCTCAACCACGCGCCGGTAGCAGGTTGCCAGGCTCTGTTTTTGTTGTTTATTGAAGACGTCCCTTGTTTCCTTGCACCTGGGTCTGCGGAGGCAGTAGGCTGCGATGGGAGGATAGCTCCTCAACCACGCGCCCTGTTCCCGCAGGCAAGTCGGATCTGTAGTTGTGCTGTGCGGCGCTTGCTTGCATGGGTGCGGTGGATGGATAGCTCCTCAACCACGCGCCGGTAGCAGGTTGCCTGGCTCTGTTTTTGTTGTTTATTGAAGACGTCCCTTGTTTCCTTGCACCTGGGTCTGCGGAGGCAGTAGGCTGCGATGGGAGGATAGCTCCTCAACCACGCGCCCTGTTCCCGCAGGCAAGTCGGATCTGTAGTAGGGGTGTGCGGC